>PVJA010016913.1:0-42556 GCA_004027025.1 Myocastor coypus | reverse complement strand
TATTTTGCTTTCTGTGAAAGCCTGAGAGAATGTTTTTCTCTGGGTGACTCTCCTTAGACGCACTGCAGTTCATTCATCCCTTTCCTCTGAGGTCCCATAATCTCCTTGACCAGGAAATTTGGGACACCTCTGAGTTATAGGATATTACAGCACAGGTTCTCTTATATCCTGGGTCTTTATTGACCTTGAAGGGCTAGTGGCCCTGTTTCAATTTTTAATTGGGTACTATTAATCAGTTTTAATTGGGTAGAGATAGCTCACCCATATGAAGTTATTTCTGGTCCTTAATATAAAGAGTGGTCTGTTTTCTTACTTTTAAGCAATTGTGACTACCTAAAATTCTTGTTATGTGTACACTATCGTTCTTAATGTGCAATGGAAACTTTAAATTAGCAGAGACCTTTTCCATCTTAGTGGGTGCTATATTCCCAGTGCCTAGTGTAAGTATGACCTAACACATAGTGGGTGTTCAGTACTAGTCAGATGAGGGATAAGGGTATATAGCTCAATAGCAGAACACTTGTTTAGCATGCATGAAGATCTGGGTTTAATCCCTAGTTCCCCCGCCAAAAGCACACATAGTATTAGCTTGACAAACAGAATTAATTTAATGAGTGAACAGCTCATTTAGGCACAGAAGAAAATATATCATTTTAAGTTTATGGAACACATACATTATCCTTTCACTGGTTAGCTGTTTCAAGATTAGGATGAAAGAACAGCCACTGAAGGGAGCCCAGCAGGCACGTATCACTTTCTACTCCCTGAAGTCTGCTCGCCTTCGTACTACCTCTCTTTAGCTCTGTGCCTGTTCCAGACACATTCCCAGTCATGGTACCAACCTTTTCTTGTGAGCTATAGCTGCCTCCACCTCAGGGAACCCTGTAGATGATCACGATGGCTGGGGGCTTCTATAGTTGTAGGTGTTCGATGCTGAGACAGAGGCTAGCATTATGTACTTTTACCTTGTGAGACGGGACACGTTGTTGTGCCTCTGTCAAATGTTCCCTTCTAATTTCCTGACACTTGTTCCTTGCTTTTTTTGAGATAGGATCTTTTAATATTGCCCAAACTGGCCTGAAACTGACCATCTCCCTGCCTCAACTTTCCAAATAGCTGGGGTTACAGGCATACACTACCACAGCTAGCTTGCTTCTAGTTTTTGGAGAGACTTTTTATACTTTCATTTCCTATGGACACTTCAGTAAGATTGGAAAGTATCTAAATTCTGTGTTCATATATGATCTATCTGACTTAGAAATTCTTATAAAAATCTATCTTATTTTGTGTGCATTTTAAGGAAGAGTTTATAGGGTGTTCAGGGCCTCACAACTATATCAGACTTGTAGTGATCTGCCTGTTTACAGCCTCCCAAGAGCTGGGATTAGAGGCACAGCTACCATGCCCAGTCTTAATTGCCCTTGTGCGTGCCCTAGGGGTGTGGCTGGTATGGCAGGCCTGAGGATCAAAGCCCTGTCCCCTGTGCCTGCTTGCAGGCACTTAATCTGCTGTGCTATTTGGCTGGCCCTATTCTTTTTTTCTAAAACAAATCATTTTATTTAGAATGAATTCCTAGTCCAAAGAACTTTAATACTGACTTCAGTATCTAGGAAAATGAAACAGAATGGGAAATTAAAAGGAAGCTTAACTGGCCAGGAGTGAATACCAAATGATTACAATAAAGTAATAGAGAAAAATATAGGTGGCAGAAATAGTAACTCACAGCCACAGAATCTAGAGCTACTTAGAATAGGAATACTCATACACTATTCAAACTTACTAAATAGTGTACATATTACACTGTGATATAATACTGTAGGAATCGCAAATGATCATAATCATCAACGAACAAAGGTAAACCAGTCTTTTAAAGGTGATAGTAGTTAAGTAATCTTTCATCCCAGATGTAGAACAATTTCTTTAATAAGATAAATGTGGAATATGTTACCACAATTAAACATTCATTCATAAACAGCAGGCATCCAGCCTATGTGAGTCAGGTACTGTGAAGAGTACTGCTGGGCCAGAAATGACATTACTGGTCAAAGAGTTTGCAGTTCAGAATAGGAGGCAAAAATATAAGATAAACATTATTGGACTGAAGATGGTAGTAGTTCTGACATTTCCAAGACAGGTGTCCAAATGGTCCAGATTTTTTAGTGGGCAAGGCAAAGACAGGAAAGGGAGAATTCTGGGAAGCTAGGAAAAGTATGGGTAGGGTAGTTTTAAAAGATGGAAACAGAGGCAAGGAGAACAAGATTATAGGTAGAAACAATAAAACAAAGTCATTAAAGAGAATATTCTTTATTATTTGACTTAGTGGAGACTGGTGAAAGCTAAAGGATGGAGGAGAAAAAGGAAAATAGCCTGGTGTTGGCACAGTGGAGACACAACTTAGGGGAGATATTTTAAGAAATGCAGTAAAGTGCTGGAGATAGCTCAGCAGACTAAGTGCCCACTTTGGCAGTGCAGGGACCAGGGTTTGATACCCAGTCCCATATGCCTCACTGGCAAATGAGACCTTGTACCAAATACATAAATGAAAAGAAAAAACACAAGTAAAAAGGTAACTGCTAAGTCCTGTAAGAAAGATCCTGAGAATATACCTTAAGAAGGAATGGACCTTAAACTATACTTATAAACCCTTGGGAGCAGAATATATGATATTTATTAAAAATAATGTTTTAGGGAAAGGAGGCAAAGTATTAATGCATGAAAATGAGGTACACACTGTAGTGACTGGTTAGATGAGGAGTTGGCATGAATAGAGAGGTAAAAACTCAGGCATGGCATTGTCCCAGGACAGTGAGGTTGGAAACACTGCTTTCAACCATCAGGTGGGCACAGCAGGAGATAGAGCCAAGCTTTCAATAAACCTGGAAACTTCAATTGAAAAATGGATTAAAAAAGATGGTGATCTGTCTGTGAGATCGACATATGAGAGAAAGCTGTGCTTCAGTAGCTGGAGCAAAGGCCACCTTTAAAATTCAAGGCTGGGAACACAGCATAGTGGTGGGGCACAGTCCTGGGTCCAGTGCTCAGCTCCTCGATCCATCACTCAATATTGAAAATGGTTCAAGCGGCAATCTACTGGCTTTAAAAAATTACTGCAGAGTTTCCCTTATCTTTGCTCCTCATGAAAAGATTTACAATATAAATAAAGCCAAATGCATACCTTTTCTGCCTTTTTGTCAGAAATGTCCTGCTTTTCCAGAACAGCCATGCTCTCCTTTAGGTTCTTCACGATGTCTGCAGGAGATTTGTGAGACTTCCCAAATGGGAACGGCATGACGGCAGAGACAGAGGCTTTGGCTGCACTCTGCCTGCTTGACCTGTAATGCAGCACAAAGCTCATGTAAGCAAATGGTGGGCTCAACAAAAGCCATACTTTGTAAATCCTAATCTGGGAGGAACCTCATGTTTATCAAATCTATTTTACATGACTTTCAAAATTGGTATGAACTGGGAAATTCACCAAGAAATGAGGACATAGATGATTTACAATCAGAGAATGCTTTGTACTTTAAAAAACACTATTTTTTTCTCTTTAGGTAATCTGCTCCCTGGCCACCCATGAGGAGGAAGTTTCTGGTGATACTGAAGCAGGCAGCAGCAGCAGCAGCAGCTACCATCCACAGGACAACTACTACCCCACGTAAATCCATCATTCCATGGAATCCTTTCACATAACTCCTGAAGGACATTACTGGTACACATTACAGGAAAAGTTTAGCAAGATTGAGAATCTGGCTCAAGGAACTAGCTGGTAAAATAAGACTGGGCATGTCTTGATTGAAAATGCTCTCTATCATCACACTGTACCTCCAACTAACAGGAGTCTCTATTCTACTGGGAAGACAAAGGCAGAAAGGCAGGAAGGTGCTCTGCCACACACAGCTTAAACAACAGGTCTGCTAGCCAATTCTCTGCTGATGCTCCTGCCCAGTGTTCCAGGGCCGGTGCTGCTCCTGAGTGCTCTCATGAGCTTCATTGACACACTCTGTCCTTAGCACATCCACTGCCTATTCTGGTGAGCCTAGGGTCAGTGCTGGAGAGAGCCCTAGATGGCACTTTGTACAAATTTCCTCACAAATCCTCAAGGCTCTTAGGGATATTTTCAACATTCATTACTTCATTCGGCACATGATCACCATTTATGAAAGAATACACTACATAAAATCCTGGGGAGAATAAGTTTTTTAAAGTTTTCAAATTTTTTGTGGCAGTACAAAACATTTCAACCACATAAGCCATAGTATCTCATTATACAAAGGATAAGATACAACTATTCCAAAAACTATGAAAAAGACATAGTTAACAAGATAAATAATGGAAATTACTTGGGAACATGGTGGAAGTTGCAATTTCTTTTACTAAATAAATTGAAGAACATTAATCTGACCAGGTGCAGTGACGCATGTCTATAAAGCCAATTTATTTGGAAGCTGAGATAGGAGAATCACAAATTCAATCTGAGCTTGGGCAACTGAATGAGACTCTGTCTTATTAAAGAGAGCTAGGGATGTAGCTCAGTGTCAAGGTCCTGGTTTAATTCCCAGTACAACAAAACAAAATAGGCCACCTCTCCTGCTTGCAAGTCCAGGCACTATGGCCAATCTTTGTGTGAGGCAGATCAAGATCAAGACTGGCGTGGTGAAGTGATTTGTCAAAGAAAAACTGATGTATGAAAAAGAAGCAAAACAACAAGAAAAGATTGAAAAAATGAAAGCTGAAAATGGTAAAAACTATGCCATTAAAAAGCAGGCAGAGATCCTGTAAGAGTCCTGGATAATGGTCCCAGATTGCCAGCACAGATTAGAGGCAGCGTATACTGACCTCCACCAGATATTAGAAAGCGAAAAAGACTGGCAAGAAGCTGAAGAATATAAAGAAGTGCATGTAGTTTTGGACTCAGCGAAGTCAGAAGCCTGAATTTTTTCTGTACAGTACTTTTGCATTAAGTTCTGGGGTCCACTCTACAGTTCATTGTTTTTACCACTGCTGAGTGTTTTGAGTAGTATGAAAATGGGATTCTTTTTATGCAGTTGCAAATACTTTTCTTTGCATAATTAAGTGTGTCAAATAAATGAGTTCATCTAAAAAACAAAGCAAAACAAAATAAGCTCATAGTTAATAATCTAAAAGCTAAACTCACAGGCATTAAATAGTCTTGCATAAAATACCAGTAACAACATCTTTTAGTAGAAATTTACAGTTCATTTAATGGTTTTTAAACTGAATTCCAGCCTCATACTGCCCCAGATATTTTTCTACTTCCCCCTCCCCCCATAAACCAAGGTAGAAAGAGGGTTTTGGATGCTTCAACTCTACTTTGTTTTCTTATATAAACAAATACATTACTAATAAATAGCATTGTAGCTTCTTTTGAATCTGGCCTAAACTTTTGCTTGAAAATTTGATTTTTCCCCATTAGCATCTGTGGTGCAAGAACATATATATCTATAAAGAACAAATATTTAGGGGCAAAGATCATGAAAATGAATGTTACTGTCAAGCCTATATATCATAAGCCAGCATGTTATTTCTCCACTTTTTTTTTTTTTTGGTATTTTTTTGGGAAGGGTCTACAAGGTGTTCAGGGTCACACTACTAGATTGGACTCGTCCACCTGTTTATAGCCTCCCAAGAGCTGGGATTACAGGCACATGCCACCACAGCAGGCCCAGGGATCGAACTGCAGCTCTTGCACCTGCCTGCAGGTGCTTTAATTCGAGGAGCTATTTGGCCTTCTTCACATGTTTTAATGGGAACCGTTCTGATCAATTTCTATGATCAAGTGTCACCTATCCCAGATTGTCAACTTATAAATCCTTTTTTGAATCACATGCAAACCATACCTTCATTACCCAAACAGTGGGACCTTAACTAACAGATGTCTTCCACTATATGTTCTCAAAATTCAAAGATGCCTAAGTCTACTTTTAAATATCTTTTCTAATGCCAAGAGGTTTGGATGTGGAGTTAAGCATGGATGCTAAACTATGTCACTAGCTGGATGGCACACAATTTTTTTTTTTTTTTTTTTTTGTCTTTTTAAGACAGGGTCTCACTATGCAGTTCAGGCTGACCTTGAGCTCACTTTTGTAGCCCAGGCTGGTCTTGAACTCACACTGATCCTCCTGTTTAAGTCTCCCAAGTGCTGGGATTACAGGTGTGAGCCACCACACCTGGCTGTAGTCTTTTGAGACAGGGTCTTGCTATATAAAATTCAAGCTGAGCTGGAGCTCACTAGGGAGCCCATGCTGGCCTTGAACTCACAGCAATCCTCCTGCCTTAGTGTGCCAAGTGCTAAGATGACAGGCCTGTGTCACCATGTCCAGTCCAGCATACAAATCTTGAATCATTCTTTTTCATTCATTATCTTTTGTGGGGGGAGGGATGGGGAACACATGCAGGGTGTGTCTGCGTAAACACAACAGACCATGTTCACAATAAGTTCTCTGAAAGTATTAGCTTTCCTGTCTGTTAACTTTGCAAATAAAAGCAGTGATGCTGTATATGTCAGGGCTGGGTGCAGAGTGGGAATATTTAATGATGCTTTGCAGGAAGTGTTACAACGCTATGCAACAGAGATATTTTCAGTTCTGGCTCAACTGTGGAAGAGTTGACTTTGTGGGTAAGGAAGGCTTCAAAGGTCCTATCCCACACCAAATGTTGGTCACAGCAGAAACCAAAGCTGCCAAGGAGAACACACATACAAAATGCTTCTGTGAGGGAAGAGGAAGAGAAGACACAATCATTCTTTTAATTCAAACACTGAGCAGCTATGGTTTTATAGAACATACAAAACTTAAAAAATGTACTCTGAAGAAATAATAGTATCATATATACAAAAGAAGTAGACACTCCTCAGCAGAATTCAACTGTATCAGTGAAATTATTTATGACAGACTCATATCTATCCCTTTTCTTTTATGATTTAGTTGTTAAAAAGTATTAACTATTGGGTGAAATTATATAGTTCTTTTCTTACCATACAGTGAATTTCAACAAATTTTTTTTTTAATTTTACTTACGTTTCTTAATACAATTACCCAAGATTGGGGTAGGGGTGGGGCAAATAACAACTCCTAAAACTTCTGTATTAGAGAATTTGCTTCTTACATCTAGGTTTGCTAAAATATAAGTCTGAAGTGACACAATTTTAAAATAATTCAAATACAGAAAATATTAAAATTTTAGAATGCTCCTAAGTGATGACAAAGCAAACAGGTAATACACGTGCCTGGAACATTATTACAACAGGAAAAAAAGTAGTATTTTTAGAAATAAAGTTGTAAGTTCTCAACTATATTGGGTTAACATGGATAGACCTATGATGTATTGATTTTGTGTTGTTAATTTACAATGAATACAGAAAGAAAACTAAAGTAGCTACCAAGGCAGAGATACTTGTCTCAATGTACTTTGTCTTATAAGCAATATGAGAAAATCATAGATATGTCCTATGTTTTAAGTATGTGGAGACTGATGTCAAAATAGTAGGAGCTGAAAGGTGCCACCTCTAGGGAGGCAGGAAAAGGGTAGGAATCTGGTATTTTTTCTTGGGAGACTTTCTGTTAATTATTTGACTGCTTTGATCACTTCTATATGAAAACATAAGCCCTAAATTTAGGGGATACAGTCGATAAAACAATTCATCTTTAATACCTAAAAAGTACTATCCACAAAACATTTGAACTGAAGGCAGAATGACAATCTATATTCAAAAGAAACGGGAGTTAATTCATTCACAAAACAACACATGATCTTCAGGTATGTTCAAGTTATAGCAAAAGCATCTAACTCTCCAGTAAACTGTTTTCTCTCTCCCTGGAGTAGAGACTGTGTCTTGCTCGGTGACACTGAAGGATATGAAATGCACAAGCACAGTCTTGAGTTTGGGAACTAACACTCCCAAGAGAGTGGAAATGCCCAAGTAGTTAATGCGGTAGAACACAGCTTTCAGCACAACCATCAGTCTGCCTTTTTCTTGAAACCTTATCATCAACAATATTTGCTTAGGTTAAGACTTTGGAGGAATTTGGGGCATCAATTACAGCTCACCAAGTAAGGATGCCCTTCTTCAAGAGCTTTTTATTGTCTTAGAATAAAATCTAAAGGCTTGGCCACAGCCTCCTAGGATTTACCCACCTCTGGCTGGCAGGCTAGCTTCTGGCTCCTACCATGGCAGTCCAGCCATGCTGACTCCCTTTCTGGTCCCTGAATATGCCAACTACTTGTGAGTCAATGCTATAATGCCAGTAGGAGAAAGTTGTAATTTTAAAATCTAGATCGTTTTAAACCATCTAGCATATGGGTTTTGCTAATTTAATCTATGCTCAATATCATTCTTAATATTGACTAAAACACCTAAGTTATACACTGGACAAAGTGGAGTTCATGAAGGCAACAGGCAGACATACACATTATTATTAAATCATTCAGCTTTCAAACGTAACTCTTGTGTTTTCAAAACGGTTGATTACAAACTTCAGCAGGATAACTTGGGCTGAGTGAAAAATGTTCATGCACTTTGGACAAAGCCATTTACTGCCAGAATTCTTAAGGGGCCAGTAGAAACTTATGTCTGCACTTCTCAACCTGGAGGTACACTTGCTCTTGATGGCAATCAGTAGTGTGTGCTTGCATCCCTAAGATGAGGAAGAGGTGGAGGGGAACTTTAACTTGACAACCAAGACTAATTTAACAAATTACTTTCATATTAACACTTAGGGTACTACTGCATGATGAATCTGCATGGAAAGAATCCACTGGACACTTACTCTGTCCCAATATTCAGACACTGTTCCCCACCAGTTGCTTTCCCTTTTCCAAACAAACTTTCTTCACCTATCCATCCAGTTATATTAAATTCAATGACTCATCTTTAACACTGACGTCCTTCAAAGTTCTGCCCTTCACTATCCCATTTACCTTATGTTTCCTCTGGGTGACATCAACCTAGGCTACAACAATATGAAATCCATTTCTTGCCACCAGTCTACACTTCCAACTGCTGCTCCCTACCAGTGTCCTCCCAGCAATCCAAACCTTACCCAAGTCCTACTCTATTTTCTATGTTCCTTTTCAGAGAGAATGGATCCACTATTCACCCAACTGCAGCCCTTGGCTGTCACAGTGAGCTGCACTGGCTTAACTTTACATACAACCAGTCATAATTTCAGTCAGTTTTCTTTCTGACAGTTTCCCTACAGAAACCAAGCATAGACTCACTGTTCTTTACACAGGCCAGGGGTATTCAGTGAAATTAATACTACCTCTACAGGACTGCTATGGAATAAATGTCTCTCAAAATTCATGCGTTGGAGACTTACTCCTCAATGTACAAGCTTGGAAATGGGGCTTAACGAAGCATTTAGGTCATGAGGATGGAGCCTCAGCAGACTGATCAGTAATGGTACTATTATTATTTGAGGAGAAAAAAAAAGGGGGGTTGTGTCTTGCTATGCAGTTCAGGTTTGGCCTTGAACTCACTTATGCTGGCTTCAAACACATGTTATTCTGTATGTCACAGCCTCCCAAGTGCAGAGATTACAGGCCTGTACCACCATGCCCAGCCTTATAGAAACTACTGAAGTACTTAATTAAGCAGCCATGGAAAATGTAAAATGTAGCTAAACACATGAAACCCCCCTTCCTTTAAGGTTAGGTCTAAAGCCTAATACCCTGCATCCAAGGTTAGTGCTACTTACATGGTGAATATATACAGACACTGTGTTAGGCTCTTGACTATCTATTTGGTAATCCTGGTAATTACAAAGAGCACAGTAGTTAATTACATGGACTTTAAACATAGCCTGAGTTCAAATTCTGATCTCACCATGCCTTAACTGACCTAAAACTTTTCTAAACCCACTTTCCTTAACTTTGGCTTGTGAGAAATAGTAGCTACTTCACAATGTGACATAAGAACTACGTTAATTTAAATGTGTTGAAAAGTATTTAGTACAACATCTGTACATAGTAAAATTTGAATAGTTATAGGAAAGTTTCCCCCTGCCTCTCTAGATTCATGATTACCACTTCTGAACTAAAAATGGGTAGACAGGGTATTATTCACATAGACTTTTTTTTTTTTTTTAGCAATATGTAACAGATTAAAAGGAGTGATGTATCTTTTTTTTTAGGGACTTGGTTCAGCTTTTGGAAAAACAAGAGGCATTGTCCTGTTAGGCACAAATAAGATACGATGACTCAGCTCCATTAAAGTAAACTATGAGAAGCTTTAAGAAGCAGCTCAATCTTTGGTTAACTACTAAAAACTACCAAATACATATCTCTAAATTAACTATCAAAACCACAATGAAGTGCTTAAGAGAATAGACATTGAAGTGTGTTTTGTGATGAACACATGTTTTGAATAGATTTTGTTAAGATGTTCGGGGCCAGTGAAATCCAGCAGGAGTTATACTAAAATTCTTTCAAAGCCTAGACAGTAAATCAGATGGCTGCAGTAAAGGCCACAGTATCAGCAATATTTACAGTACTGTAGATCCCTCACATACAATTTCCAAAGCATTATTGGTTCTCTGTTTAATCTGAACCCCCAGCTGAATTCTCACTTCACTTAGCAGCACCCACATTCCTGACCATATTACAAGGTTCCTTATGGTCTGTTTCTCTGTTTTCATCTTCCTTACTCCAGGCTTCAGCACCTATCTGGCAAATACAAGGTCCTGAGTTCAACTCCTGGTAACATACACAGACACAGACACAGACAGACACAGACACAGACACAGACACAGACACAGACACAGACACAGACACAGACACAGACACACACACACACACACACACACACACACACACACACACAGAATTATGCCTTGTTTCTAGCTGTCCCCTCAAAGCCTCATGCAGTCATTGGGATGGATTCTAAAGTTTGTGATTAATTCATGATCCAATGCTAGGATTATGGGTGTGAATGCTACACCCACCCTGGGGTGGGTAATCTGCATACAAATGTAAGGAGGAGAGAGAGGCTTTCTCGTTGCCATAGCTCCTGCTTCTCCCTTTGCTCTTTGCTGTTTTCTGCTGCCATGAGCTGCTGCCCTCTGCCATGTGCCACTCTGCCTTGGAGCCAGCTGAGTATGGCCTGCATAATCTGTGAGCTAAATAAATGTTCTCTTCCTTCATTCTGAGTGTCAGGTATTTTGTCCCATAATGACAGAGACAGAGACAGAGACAGAGGGAGAGAGAGAGGGAGAGGGAGAGAGAGAGGGAGAGAGAGACACACGTACACTGCATGTACACTCTAGGATTTAGCTTCATTTTCTGGATTGATATTTTTGGGTCTGGTCTAAGCATATATCCTACATTATTCATGGGGGACTATGAGGACAAGTTATGGCCCTCCCCCTTATTTCATTCACATTTCCACTCAAATGATGCCCCATCATTATCATCTTCTCTGATCACTTTTCCCAAAACCTGCTCCCCTCTCCTAGCCTCATCTCATTCTCCTCCAGTCCAGTACTTATTGCTTCAAGGAGAGACACATTTATCTATCTTCCTTTGTTATTGTAAGCCCCATGGAAACATGGACTATCATGATTTCATCCTTCACTGTCTTATCCACAGAAAGTGCTGCATGACATAGACTTCTAGGACATTTGTAAAATGAACTGGACATTTGTAAAATGAACTGTATTTTTGATGCTAACAAAAAATAATAGAATGGGATTCTTCTGACCTTCATTCCTAAGAGGAGCTCTATTACTTCTGTTCTATAACTTAGCAAAAATAAGGCTTAGGTTCAAAGAAGACTAAATGGTTTGTTCTAATATCATGAAGTTAATAGTTAATAAAGTAGAAGAGTTGGGACTTCAAACCATGTTTTGCCAAACTTTAATGCAGTGTTAGGTAATTCAGTATTTTTCATATTACAGTGAATATATTAATCATGCTTTAGAAATGTTCCTCTCTTAAAGCTTCTGCAAATATGTCCTAATAATCAATTGCTTCTGGAAAATTTAGGCACAAATATGGCAACTTAATAGTTCTCTTATTTTCTCTAAATAAGGGAAAAAGACTTTTTGGTGAAGATGGCATCAGGCAGTGGGACAAAAAAACTTGGATTTCGCCAAGAGTATGAATATGAGAAGCTTGCTGAGAAGTCTCACAGAAGAGAGAAAAGAAGGATGGAAAACCAGTGCAGCCAGTCAAGCAGGAGCTTCTGCAGCACAGGGACTACAAAGTGGACTTGGAATACGAGCTTGGAAATACAACTGTCATTACAAAGACCAGTCCACAGTCTGATGTGGGAGGGTATTACTGCCGTGTCTGTGACTCCATCAACTTCCTGGATCACATTAATGGAAAGAAACATCAGTGAAACGTGGGCATGTCTATGGGGGTGGAATGTTCTATGCCAGGTTGGGTGAAGAAATATTTTAAGGTCAAAAAGAAAAAGACGGAAGAGAAACAAAAGGATTATGATTTTGAGGAAAGGATGAAGGAACTCAGAGAAGAGGAAGAAAAGGCTAAAGCATACAAGAGAAACACAGAAGGAAAAGGAGAGCTGAGGAAGATTTGACATTTGAGGAGAATGAGATGGCACTGTAATGGGCTTCTGAAGCTTCTTGTACTTGGCCTGATTTTGGCCTATGCTGGACTTAATATTCTGTGTGTGCTGGGGAGGGCAGGCTAATTTCTGAGTACTTTGGTAAAGACCTTAAGAGTGTCAGTGGGCAGGGAGGAGGCTGGGGTTCTGGTTTCCCTCTATGTTGGGAGTGGGCAGAGCACACAGAGGAAATGCTGAGGCATATGAAGTTCTCTGCCTGAGTTCCCAATAAAGACAGGCCTCCCCTTCTAAGGCTGCTCTCCTGAAACTCCCCCTGCATCTTTCCCTTTTCATCTATTCAGCCTCTCGTCTGAGCCTCCTGTCTTTATTCTATGTTCTGTTGTAATTTTGACTGCTACTCAGTCTGCAACAGAAAGGTTACCTTAGTCCCCAGTTTCCAGGCGATGGCATATCCTTGATCATTCCTTCCTTTTCTCATTCTGCCCCCTGGATCTCTAGCCACATGTGCATGCATGTGTAACTGCCAGGGCTAGTGGTGTGTGCGGGTAAGTATGTGTGCATGAATCTATCACAAAGAGGAGTCCTGAGTTAGAACTCAGAACACTGCTGCCCTGGAGCCTAATGTTCTGGGTTTCCTCAGCACATGTAACAAGAAATTAAACGGATGAGCATGGTGTGGCTTATGCCTGGTGAGTTTGACATTGTTCTTCAGATGTAGGCTGTTTTCAGCTTTTCCTGTTGGTTTCATTTTATTGAAAATTTCTTTGTCTTGTGAGCAGGCTCTTGGAAGAACCTTTTTGAAGCAAAAAAGAAAATACAAAAAAGCAAAACAAACAAACAAACAAAAAAGTGAGCAAACTCACTATGAGAGTCCCTGAGTCTCGGAGGCTGTTCAGCATGTATAATAAATGGCATTGACTGGCCTGTTTCACACATAAAAAAAACAAAAAAACAAAAAACCTGACATCTTCAGAAAATACAGCTTATTGAAAACTTACTTAAAATGATTTTTCTGAAGCTTTCTAGATGTGAAAAACATCAGCAATTTCTCTTAAATGAGAATATTTCAAATATAAAATTACATATATATTGTAAATCCACCTACAATCTTTCTATGAAGAGGCATATACTGATTAAGGGAAAAAATATCAAAGGCTAATATGGATAATGAAATTGTAATTTGTAAATTTAACAATTTATAACATGAATGTAACTTTTCCCCAATTACTGAAACAGTATTTAAAAGATTAAGATCATTTTCCATAAAAAGTAATGAGAGCCCCCATAAAAGAGTAGGAAGAAATATGGAAGATGAGCCTGGGACATGTTACTCTAGAAAGCAAATACTAATGAGGCAATGCCAAACGACAGAAAATCACAAGTGAAAAGGTAAAAAAAAAAAAAAAAAAAAAAAAAAAAAAAAAAAAAAAAAAAAAAAAAAAAAAAAAAAAAAGGTTTCATTTAGTTGTGCCTAGGGATGGCACAACTTTTTTTTAGGCATGAAAAGAAAATGACTGGAATGCACTGACATCTAAATCAAGTATGTGCATGTATATAATAGTACCAAAAGGAAAGCACTAAAATCTATTAAACTTAACACTGAAAAACTTACTGGTCACACTGAAGGCCGTGAGGGCAACAATTCTATACCTCGAAAATTGGTAAATGAAGAGCATGGCACATTTATCCTGCCTTTTCTATACAGTCAGTCTTTCAAGGTAAATGAACAGTTGCTAAGGAAAAATTCTTGACAGAAGATTCATAGCTAATGGGTGCAGGAAAACAGAAATTACCATTCTATAAATGTTGATGTAATAATGAATCTGGCAACCACCAACAGGCAAGGAGATCATTTCGTGAAAGATAGATGGGGAACTTTACAGTGGATTTGTGGCTAATGACAGAACACAATGATCTATGACTAAAAATAGGGCAATCAGACACCAGTGTGTCTCATGATACAATATAATAAAGCACAAGGCATTGCCTATACAAATATTTGACCCCTTGTATTTCCTTCAAACTACTACCACTCTCAATCCAGTCAGGCTTCTAGATGTATGTACCTGAGTATGTTCTTAATTTAAAAAAAAATTAGCAGCCGGGCACGGTGGTGCACACCTGTAATCCCAGCACTTGGGAGGCTGAGGCGGGAGGATCGGTGAGAGTTCAAGACCAGCCTGGGCTACAAAACTGAGCTCAAAGCCAGCCTGAACTGTACAGCGAGACCCTGTCTCAAATAGAAAAAAAAAAAAAAAAAAAAAAAAAAAAAAAAAAAAAAAAAAAAAAAAAAAAAAAAAAAAAAAAAAAAAAAAAAAAATTAGCAATAGGGGAAACTTTCTGTTTGAAGAATTAGCAAGCTTCTTTCAACAAGTTACTATGAGATGAACTATAGCACTGACTGTGTTTTGTTTGGCTCAGTTTGCCCCCTTATTTTCTATGAAGTTAAAACTTAAATTTGGGGGCCTGGGATAAAGTTCAGAGGTAGAGCAGAGCATCTGTCTAACATTCATGTACTGAAGGGAAAAAAAGGACAAACTGCAAAATCATTTTCAACTTTTTCTGAAATATAAACTTTCTTTCCTCCTTAAGGTCTTAAGAACTCTCTTAACTGTTCTAATCTATGTGTTTCATTGCTTACTGTAATTCAGTTAAACTCACTTTGTTGATGGCATGTAAGAACAGAAAGAATATCTACTAAGGAAATAGCTGGGGAAATAGCTCAGCAGTCTAAGAACCTGCCTGGCAAGTGCAAGCACCCAAGTTCAATCCCTGGTATTGCATGCTAAACCAGCCCCACAAGCGCCATGCTGGCCACCGAAACTGGGCATGGTGTCACACACCTGTAATCCCAGCGCTAGGATGGCTACGACAGGAGAATCACTAGGAGTCCAAGCTTGAAAGAAAGAACGAAAGAAAGGAAGAAAGAAAGAGAAAGGAAAGGAAATAGGTATACAGCAATGGCTTCAATATTCACTGAAATTATTCTTGGAAATTGCAGCAATGCTAACTTGAGTATAACCCCTATCTGGGAATACTCACTACATCTTAAAACAAACTAATCATTACAACAGTTTTAAATCTAAGTCCCTCTTCTACGAAGTTGGAGATACATACTGCAGAGAAAACTTGGTAATATTATATACTACCTTCCCAACCAAGTACCTGGAGCATATGCAGTGGCCAAGATCTTCTCCATTTATTGCTCTTTGGACTGTTCCTTTAGACATATGCTTATATTATTTTTGCAGAAGAACTTTTTTGAGAGAGGCTTCCACAGCTTTCTATATTTTGAAATCTTTTTAGAAGAATTTAGAGGTAAGGGTAGACTATGGTAGGAAGAGTTTCCAGGCTGTCATATACATATTATCATATGGACCAGTTAATTTCATTAGCACTAAATAGTTCTTATGCAACTTTAATAGTACTTGCACAAGTTTAAGTGTTTGAAAAATACATGCCTACATATAGGAAAGGGCTTTTCTTTAGTTGACTTTTTAGAGAAAAGTCATTTCACAAGGATTGTTAAAAAGCAGCATATCTAGTAAAAGGGGTGTTACATAGGTAATGCCCTATATGTTAATTTTACAAACAGGAGTGGCATGTTAAACCTCAAACACTGAGAGAATCAGACTATCATTGTCAAGTTTAACCGTGACAATTTTGGCATAACATGAACTCATTATGGATTTGCAAGACTAGAGTTATGATAAGTTGAACAAAATATTTCAAGCTGCCTCAAACATTTCTGGAACAAGGTAGGGCATATATAAACATTCACCTAGGCAGTTCTGGAATTTACTTAGATATGGCTGAAAGTTATTTTACCCAAGCTGAACACAGCTAAGTGACTCTTAGGAATTATGAATGCATCACAGATCTGTGACTTCCTTCTTCTAAGTACTAATTATCGTGTACACACACACACACATCCTTTTTGACTTCTACTTTTTATAAAGTATTTGCTTTTAGCCCCATTTGAGTGCTGGCTCTCGCAGTAGTTTACCAATGCCTTTTGTTAGATCAAGACAAGATAGTGTGCTCAGGAAAAAAATAGCCATCAAAAAGAGAATATCTTCTAAAAAAAAAAAAAAAAAAGAAGAGAATATCTTCTAAAGTGGCTTCTTAGAGGTTTAAGAAAATAAGGAGCAATTTCTAAATTTGCTTAGTAACAGGGTAAAGGTAAGCTTAAAAATTAAGGTCTATGTACTTGCATGAATGTAATTTGCTAAAATTTGATTATTTTAAAAACTCCATAGAAAAATACCTGTAATAACTGTCTTCACTATAAAAGTAGATTTACTTTTTTGGTTGAAAATGTCCAATCACTGTCATGCTTCTGAGTAAGCAGAGGTCAACATCTTAGTATTTCTTCAAAGGACAGCCTGTTCTTAACTATTTCAGCAAAATGACCAAGGTCTTTTCATTGCTCTTATTTTTAATACATTACCATATCTGCTTTTGGTTTTCTCTACAGATCTACTCAGCTTTATTTAAGACACTGGAAAGACACATATAAAATGAGTGGGAGAAAAGAACCTGTAATTCTCCAACCAGACCTGTCTTACATAGGATAGCTATTGAAATGAAATATCAGTTGGCTCATCTTTATAAAAGCTGAGGAAGTGATTCTTGATCTGCCCACCTGGACAACTAAACAAAGGACTGCTCTGTCTACAGAACGACCACACAATGCACTGTGCATGTTTTGTACACCAGACATGAGAGTAAAATGAAGCCAAGAAAGACTGAGAATGACTTAGATAAGGTAGCAGTCTGAGAGGGTCAAAACACAGATTCTTAACTCATGTCAAAAGCCCAGGTCATTTTGCAAAGCCAGCAACAAACAACTCAGAAGGGCAGCCATTTCTCACCAGCTAACCAATAGTAAGCCCTATCAATCCTTTTGATTTTTGCCAATCTGTCCAATTAAAACTGCCATCTTCCTAATCTCTGCCTTTTCCCACCACTCTGATAAACCTGATTCAAACTGCTGATCACTGACAGCATATTTTATACTTGTACCTGCGCTGTAAAATTACTTGCACATTTCTACTACCCCTTAATCTACTAGATTTGGAATCTTTCTCTTATGGATTGCAGAATATTGTATAATTATGAATATTATTCCTTTAGCTTTTTTCTTTTGGGGGGGGTGTTACCACAGGAATCAAACTCGGGACCACCTTCCATTTGCCAGGCAGATGCTTGTGCTGCTGCGTCATATCCTCAGCCTCTAGCTTTTGTCTTTTTCAAACATGTTCTCTTTGCTTGCATTCAACTTCACTACTTAAAGTCCAACAGTTTCATTTGCTTATAGCTTTATGTGTAAAAAACACTGGATTTCCTACTAGGCTTGTAAAGGAACGTGGAATATGAATCTAATATTTAATATTTGCATATGTTAAATGTTATTTATACCTAAACAATGGTATTTTTAAAAATTTTTTATTTTATTTATTTATTTTTTTCTTGTTTCAGAACCTTTGTTTGTTTATTCACTCCTTTTTATGGCTGGCTCAGCCGGCCCTGAGGGCAGGGCTGGCGCAGCATGTGGTGCCGGGGATCGAACCGCGGTCCCTGAAGCCGCCCAAGCTTTCCCAAGCAGGGGCTTTAGACCACTGAGCCATCCCGCCGGGCCCTAAACAATGGTATTTTTAAAGAAGCCATTCTAGTACAATCTAACTTAAAAATATTGTAATATATTATTCAGTTTGGTGGGTGGCTATTTTCCTTATAATACTAGTTTGTTTTGAACAAGAAAGATATTAAGAAGCCCACTGTAACTAAAGAATTTCTAAGTTTTCTCCAGTTTTTCACTAACTAATTAAATTATTTTGAGTTTGGATAGTATATTTTTTGTACAGGACAACTATATTCAAACACATATTAAATATGTTAAATAAACCAATTTAATTGTAATGAGTTCTAAAAATTACAGGCTATGCTGAGGCTATATTAAAAATTAAACAGGCATACCTTTTAGGAACAGAATCCAACTAATGATGTGGCAAAACTCATTCCTCAACCTCATCCAAGTTGCAGCCAAGGATAAATACCAGAACTAGAAGCTGACAAACTATAACAGTAAACCTGGGCAGCCATTTCAGTTGGTATCAGGCAGGAATATTTGAGGTAAACTTGTAACTTTGTAGTCTATGCATGGAGGTAACCAGGACTGGCATAAACTGAAAATGAGAGATGGCATGAAAAAAGAAACTGAAGTATTTTGATGGTCTACTCAGATTTGTAACTGTAGACATGAGCAACTCTACACTATCCTGTGAACTGTCTGGGAGCAAGTGCCATGTGGTTACATTCAATCTCTGAAACATGTAGCATAGCTGGCAACCACATTCCTACAATATTACCTAGCTAAGAGTTACAGCTTGTGTCTAGATGCCTCCCCAGAGCCTCATACAGTCACAACAGGGTCTTTGTCAGAGGCAGCTGAATGTAGGGTGTGTGACAGAATCACAGTGTGATGCTAGGATTAAGGTTGGGTGATGACCAAATCAGTCCACTGACTGGCTTGGCACCGCCCAAATCCTGGTATCCTGGATATAATACAAGGGATAAAAAGAGGCCTGTCTTATCCCTTGTTGCCTTGCTGCCTTCTGCCTACCATAAACTGTTTTTCCTCTTCAATGTCTGTATGCCATGTCTCTATAGCTTAGAGTAAGCCAATTATGGACTGAAAACTCTACAACTGAGATATATAAATCTTTCCTCACTTAATTTTGGGCAATGGGTACTTTTTCTCACCAAGGAGAGAAAAGTAATGACACCAAGGTTCTGTTACAGATAAAGATAAATAAGATGACTCTCCCTCAGTGTGTGTTCCAAACACTCCATATCCATATTGGATCCTGGCCAGTCAAGACTACTTATCCATATATTTCATATATGTAGTCTTAAACTCCATTAATCATCTTATTAAGATGGAACAAACCTGTGATCCCAGTACCTTGGGAGGATGAGACAGTAAAATATTAAATTTAGGACCAGCCCAGGCGACTAAACAATTTAGTAAGACACAGACTCAGTTAAAAAAAAAAAAAAAAAAAAAAAAAGGAGGCTGACAATATGGCCCAGTGCAAAGGTCCTGGGGTCAGTCCTCAGCACTGCCCCTCCCCCAGCCACAGTAAACAGCTAAAAAGCTTTCTTGAACTTGCTTTCCACATACACTTTGTGGCAAGCCACATCTTCACTCACTGGCTACTACTACATTTAGGGATATGCCTATAGAAATGAAGAATTATTCCCACTAAATTTCTTCTGATTTAGATTCAACATGCAATACAATAGTTAAAATTTTTTCTTGGATCAGGATTCTGTTATCTAGTACATTGATAGTTTCTCCCATCAGCTTCTTATCAAATACAGATTTGGTCAGCAAGACACAAGGGTTTTCATTTATTCTCATTTGAAAAAGCATGTACTGGTCAGGGAAGATATAGCATCAGAACTTTCCAATTAAAGTTTGCCATCAGTCTGTTTTGTGTATGGTCTTCTTAGACAACTGCAAGGGATGAGGCCACCCAGCTGCATTACGACACCCAGTGGTTGCTAACAGAGCTCTATGACTTCATGACACAATTTATTCAAACAATTAAAAAAGTAGCACTAAACAGTACTTGCTTTAGTAAAATTACGTTGACATTCTCTATTTTATTTTATTCTCTTCTGTTCTATTCTACCTTTTGACTTTTCTCATTCTTTTAAATACTGGCCATTACCCACTAATAAGCTGGTATTATAGCTAGTAAAACAATGATTTAAAAACCAAGTTGAGTAGCTCTTTTACTAATGACAGCTAGCTTAATTATAACATTGAACTTTTCAAATTGTCATAAAGCATAAAGATTTTTATCACATGCTTTGGAGACTTAAAAATTATAGTTACATATTATGAAGCACTATCTAGGAACATCTGTAATACATGACTAGTTTTTATGATCTTTCACCAATATGGACTTTTCCTTAGTTTAATCAATAATGATTCATACATAGATATATTAAGGAATTAAGAATTACATTGACTCAGTGGCACAGCATCTGCATAGTAAGCACAAGGTTCTGAGTTTGATTCTTCTACCAAAAAAAAAAAAAAAAAAAAAAAAAGGCAAGAAATTACATTATTATAGCTTTAGACCTAATTTCAGAAAGTGTGAACTTTCAGTCATTTCTAGATTAATACTGTATTTAAACGATAATGATTGTGAAACTACCAATTTTTAAAAATAAAATTATAAACTTTTTTTCTGATAAAATTACTTTTTTAAGGCACTATGTATACAATTCATATGAACCCTGGTAAACTTTGTGATCTCCCTTTATTTTTATAAATAAGAAAAGCAAACAGCCAATTTTGTCCTTAAAAAGAATGTCTAATTCAAAACTTCAACTACTAACAAGTGAGAAAATTTGAAATGAAGTTCAAATGGGGTAACAAAACTGTAGGCAGGCACACATGCTCAAAAGGCTGAGAAGAGAAGACTGTCAAATCTGAAGCCAAACTTGGCAACTCAGGAGATCTTGCCTCAAAATTAAAACCAAAAAGGTTTGGAGGTGCAGCTCAGTGGTAGAGTCCCATGGGTTTCATTCCTGCCTAGTACCATAACAGAAACAGACAAAAATCCTTACTATTTAGGAAATTATTCTGGGGTTGAAGGATTAAAGTATATTAAAAATGCTGTGATTTCACAAAGCTCTGGAATAACTCGAGTGGTAAGTTAATTTTTATGTTTTGCTTTTCAAAATTATATTTTGAAAATAATAAAAAATAAATGTCTGCTCAAAACTTAGAGCCTCATATTTCTTTCTACAAGATCAGATATAAACCTAAAAAAATCACTCTCTT
This sequence comes from Myocastor coypus, assembly GCA_004027025.1. Lineage (NCBI taxonomy): Eukaryota > Metazoa > Chordata > Mammalia > Rodentia > Myocastoridae > Myocastor > Myocastor coypus. The sequence continues at coordinate 21,146 of PVJA010016913.1, read as the reverse complement.
TCTAGTTCTAAGCATTACTATTTCTGTTATGGTAACATGCCCAAAAAAGTACAAACATCCCCTAAAATGAGCCGTAGCAGAACCACCATAGTTGGGTTTTCTTTTTAAACTGTTCATAGGCAGCTGTACGGTGGTATTTAGTGTAAACAGACTATTTTCCAACACAAATATTTAGGGTGAACAATTACACGGCCCTCATTTGGAACATTCACCAAGAATGTTCTCTTTCAGAATTCTGCTAAGCAGTCAAATAATACATCATTTCCACAACTGACATCAACAGACTAACTGGCATGTGAAGGCTTGAACCTGGGTTGAAGAGTTCTCAGTGAAACAATAAGGCTAAAAATTATTTAATTAAGGGGCAGTAACCACGCCTGTAATCCCAGCACTCGGGAGGCTGAGGCAGAAGGATTGGTGCGAGTTCGAGACCAGCCTGGGCTACAAAAGTGAGCTCAGGACCAGCCTCAACTGCATAGTGAGACCCTGTCTCAAAAAGACAAAAAAAAAAAAAAAAAAAAAAAGGGGCAGTAACCAAATTTCACTGTCAAATTCTGTTGCTTGTGGTTTTGGAGGGAAAAATAAAACAATACTCCTGTCACAAAGCCAAAACTCAACCAATGGACCAAAACATGAGAATTCCATGAAGTATAATAAGGAGAGGTACACAGAAGGCTTAAATCTATTAAACACTGCAATACATGCCACATTACCTGTCTTGTATATAAACAAAACACAAACAAGGGACCTGAGTGGCAGGTTCACCAACAGGCATTGCAAGCTGAAGGTCACAGCTTCCAGTCAAGGAGATACTTCCTGAGCTGTCTTGTAAAGTCTGCAATCTTCTATAAAATGGGTTAGAACTGACTGGAGAACTTTATGTAATGGTCTGAATGCCAATAAGGTAAGACAATTATTTTGTAATTTTGTCATACTCTGGTGGGACAAATAAAGTATCAAGTGAGAAGGAAAGCAGAAGGTGTAAATGCACTGTAAGCTCAAGTGGTATTTACAGGTGACCAGATGCCTTCTTTTACTGTTCAAAGAACATTTCACTGTTTATGGTGTGGTGCTTTTCCCAGTGAAGTGCTGACACCATCATTCAAACTGGAAAATCTGACTTTCAATTATAAATGTACATAAAATACACTAAAAGCACTTTGTAACTAAAGGGAACATAGAATGTTACATCCTGAGAGGACCCCAAGCAGAAAAAGCAGCCAAAGACATGCTTACTTATATTAAAAACTTACTTCCTAATGTAAACATTATACACCACAGCAAGAGCCAAGGCAAAGAGTATTAACAGGTATGAAAAAGGGGGTAGGGGACTGGAGGAAAGTGGTGAGGGGAGATGGAGGGAAGAGGCCTAAAAGAAAAGCTAAAAGATGTATACAGAACCACTCAAGATGATTGTAAACTGCACGAACTGCAAATATGTACTAATAAAATCAATAAAAATTTAAAAATTATTTATTTTCCCCCTCAAATTCTGAACATAGAATCTCATTTTTCCTTTATTACTCCAGCAGAGAAATGTCACTAAATAAAAAACTAGGATGACTAAATAAAAAAAAACTCATAATACAGATAAAAAATCTTTCTTCTTTTTTAAAAAACATATTTAGTACGGGGTCTACAGGGTCTCACTACACAGATCAGACTTGTAGTGGTCTTCCTGTTTTCAGCCTCCCAAGTGCTGGGATTACAGACGTGCACTGGCAAGGCATGCTGGGGACTGAATCTACTAAACTATCTAGCTGGCACCAAAACTTAGTTATTTTTGTGTAGACTCCAAAACTCATTTCTTGATTTTAACTCTCTCCAATGTTGGGAATGTCCACTCAACAGTATCTGCATGTTGGGCATAAAACTGGCCTTTAGGCCAATTTATGTAGCTATATTTGAAGTAAAATCCTGGTTAAGCTCCTCAGTTTTCTTTTCTTTTTGGCATTTTTGGTTCTTCTGAACTCTGAACTTCGCCACGCAGGTCCTGTGCTGCTGAGCTATACCCTCACCCAAGCTCCTTAGTTTTCAAAGGCAGCTATTAGTGCTGTTCATGAGCGCAAAACCAAATGTGCGGGGCTCATCTTGCGTGAATATAAAAGATATGCCTTATTTGCATATTAGCTCAGCCCAGGAATTTCATTTGCCTCTTCCCCTTACTGCTCCTTATCTAATGGGGTGGGGGGAGAGAAAGAGGTAATTATGCTAGCTTTTCATCACTATAGCAAAATATAGACATTCTTTAGTACCTGAATTATGTTCTTGTTACTAGGCTGTTGAATGAATTGGTCATTAAATGAGGAATGGTACATAGTATTTAATTATAATATTCAGAACAAAGAAATGGTCAAAGAAGATTAACTTGATGACTTTTATTTGTATGACTCATACAAGCAGAATCTTAACATATACGACAAAACTACAGTGCATACTTCACGGTACAATCAGCAAAAGTTACAGTGCTATATAAACAAGGTGTACTGCATAATAAAAAGGCAGGTTTTATAAGATATACAGAAATATACAAAAACTACATGAGTCACTAGTGGGCCCTAAGTTTGAAGAGCACAGCTTGGTCATAAGTTCAAACAATGGTTAAATTAGTAGGTTGTTCAGAAACATTGTTTTCTAAGACAAGATTAAGTTATGGGAAAATGTGAGGGGTATTCAGCTCACAGTTTTGGAGGCTCAAGGGCATGGGCCCTACCAGGTGCCCTCAGAATGCTCTCACTCCCTCTGGAGGGTGAGATCCCCATGATCCATGGCGCTCTCATTGGGCCCCACCGCTTAAAGGTCTCAAAAGTCAGCACCACCACACTGAGGACCAAGCCTCCAACACATGGAGGCTAAGTCAAGCCCAAACCATAACATAATGGCACATTTAAAAAATATCATTAAAGAGTGCAGCTTTCCATCATGAAAAGTTTTAAATGCTACTACAAGATCTGGTCTGTTCCTCTTGTTGCTGAGGTGAAATCAGATAGGACATTCTACCTAGGGACAGATTCCTACTTTAAGTCAACCAAGGAAAGCATATTAAGGCAATCAACATGTATGACATATGGCAAAATGAGAGACTTTTTCTTGACAGCTCAATAATTTCTAATTATAAACAGCGATCTAACCTCCGTAGTAATGTAAGATGATTGTCCCAGATCTTCCATCAAAGACTCACTCCCAGTATATAATGTCTATTCATTTCTTTTCATTCTCTTTTCTGGTAAATAAGAAAAAGTAAAAATACTTTTTAAGTTTATTCAACATATTATTCAAGTCTCTGTGTGAGGCACTTCAAATACTAAGGTTTAATGGCTGCCTTTATACAGAAGTATGATTTTTAGTAGGCATAAAAAATATCCCATTCAACTGGTTTAAGATATCCAACTCATGGGCCAAAAAGAGTTCAGTGGTCTAAAGCACCTTGCTTATGCAAGCTTAGGCAAGAGTGCAGGTACCACAGTTCAATCACCAGCACCGCATGCTGCGCCAGCTCTGCCTCCTGGGTAGGCTGAGCTAGCCACAACAAAGTAAAATGAAATAAATCATATGTTTGCACAGTTGTCTGGGAAGATACTTTCAAAGAAAGAGAGAGAGAGAGAGAGAGAGAGAGAGAGAGAGAGAGACAGAGAGACAGAGAGACAGAGAGAGACAGAGAGAGAGAGAGAGAGAGAGAGAGAGAGAGAGAGAGAGAGAGAGAGAGAGAGAAAGAAAAAGAAAGATCCAAGTCATAGTGGATGAACTGCACTTGTAGACTACTATCCTATATTGTTCCATCTCTTCAAGGCAATTAAGGAAAGCAACAAGAATACAAGTGGAAATGAGGGTAATAGGAACAGGTGACAGGCAAAGAACACAATATAAAATGAAAAGCTGCAAATGATGAGATAAAGCAAAATGCAACCCTATCAACAAGTATTGGTGGTTCAAACTAGGAGATATTAATTCTAGAAAAACAGCCCACACTGGACCAGCATATATTCCAATCCTTGTTTCATATTCTGGGAGGGGTGAGTGATTTTTAAATGCAGTAGCTTTTTAGTCAGGGATGTAAATGTCTTTGGGACTGTATGGTCCAGTCCTTTAGACTCCCCAGAGACCCTGAAGATATCTAAGACTAAAGGAGCTAACAGGGCTGCTGTTAAGGCTAAAATTTGAAATAAAACATTAAATAAAAATAGGAATAGGGCACTTCAGAGATAGCTCAGCAGTCTAAGTGCGTGCCTAAGCAAGTGCAAGGTCTCAGGTTTGATCCCTGGTACTGCATGCAGGGCCAGCCCTGCCCCAGGCACAGTGGAACTGGCCAGGCCACCAAGACCTGACAGGTGTGGTAGTTTATGCCTGTAATCCCAGTGCTCAGGAGGCTGAAAACAAGATCACCGAGCCTGAGCTACACAGTAAGACCCTGTACCAAATACATTTAAAAAGGGGGGTGGGGACAAATATGTAGCCTGAGGTTTAAAAATAACCAAAAAAATCCACCAAACTTCTATCTTAGATACCAGAACAAATTGGATAACAAGATGAGATAGGCACAACAATTCTATGCTGCAAAGGCCATCGGGGTCACTCTGCATTGCCAGTCACACAACTCCCAGAGAAAGCTGCTATAGCTTCCATGCACCATTCCTCTTTGAGCTCCAGCAAAAGAACCTAAAGAAGAGTTAGCCATTTAAATTGGCAGGGTAGTCTCCAACTAGAAGCTCAAGTTTCATGATATAACATTTCTGAATTACAGGTGGCCAGGATTTCTAGCAGCTAGAGAAAACTGGTCTGCACACAGAGCAGGGTGAGAGAGCAGAGTGATACAGCAGGAAATAGACCATCTTAATTGTATTTGTGCTGTTTCTGGTAGTTTGTACTCACGTATATATTTGCCTTTTCCCACACCTTGAGTACTTGACTTTTCCCAGAGGGGTGCGGGTGGGACAGGGAAGAATAAATCCCTGCTTCACTGGAAGAACCACAAGCTCCAATTAACACAGAAGACACTTCTTGAGTCTCACTGAGGTAGTCATCGGTCCTGTGAGTACAGGATCTCTCTTCTGTTAACCTTGCAAAGGGCTCAAGTGACCTGTGACAATGAAGGCAGCACTGCCTGACTCTCATATACTCTGTGTACCTATTTTTGAATCTGGAGATCTGTTTTCAATGTGTCATTATGGACATAAGAAATATAAAAGTGTCAAATCAGGTTGAGAATATTGTTCAAGAAGAAAATAGAAATTTCCCCCACCCCCAACTGAACTCTCAAGATGGTCTTATGAAATGCCTATCTTTCTTTTCTTTGGATATATTTGCTCTCAAACCTGGAAGGCATCCAGAAAAATCAAGTGAAAGTTAATAATTTATAGACAATGAATACTGGCAATTTGCCTCCTTAGCAGTTCTAAGGGTTACATGATGTCACTAACAACCACTTAACAGGCTGGAACTCCCCATCTTCTCTTTCAGTAGTTTCTGAGAAGTTCTGTGACAGTGGAAGAGGAAATCTAGACACAAAGAGCTACATTCAGAATCTCTCCTTTTTAGGGCTGGGGAGACAGCTCAGTAAAATAAGAGCTTGCTGGGGCAAGTGCAAGGTCCTGAGTTCGATCCATAGTAACACGCTCCCCACAAAGAATCTCTCCTTTCGAGTTGCTTTCATAAAAGTGCCTTAACGTTGTAGCTCTCATTCAGAAGCAAGGTCAAGGCAATCTTCTGAAAACCCTTGTGGTTCCAAGGAACAATCAGTGAGTCTTTTGGACCTAGAAGTAATGCCTCAGAGTTAAACCATCTGGGGGAAACAACTGAGGACCAGGAAAATAGCCCTGTACCCTCAGCACATGTTGGGGAGGAGGAGGTTGTCAAGAGTTTCACAATTGCTAAATGACAAGATAACCATGTATATTCCAAAGCAAGGCAATCTGGGAAACAATGAAACAATAATTACATAAGGACAGGACTACCTGGCCATAAATGTGCTTTTTTTGGTGAAGTGGTATTTACTTACTCCTATTAATTGGAGCTTCCTTCTATTAAACAGTACTGAAAGTACCGAGGGTAATACGCACATTTGTTGATGATGATGAAAAAACATCTCTCTTGGCACCATTTGATATTTCAAATAAGCACCTACAATTCACTAGCTTTATGCACGAATATGACACTACTGTGAGTAACTCTTCCACTTCCCACTAACTACACTAATCCAGGACAAATAGTCAACTAGTTGACATTTCTCCTACAAGTACACACTTTATTAATAATCATTGTAATTTAATTCATTCTACTCCCATTCCTGCATCAGTAATTTGTCCAAACTTTCTCAAGTACCCAATATCTTTATAGAAACTCTTCCACTTTTCCTGTATCTTTGAACTATTTTGCCCCGTCATATGCATCCTTCTACGTTAAAATTAAAAAACAGAAACAAAAAATTTTTCATGCAAACCCCTAGTATAAGGGACACTTCACATGCCTCTCACAAGGTGAGATAGTAAACAAAAATTTGCAGGAAAAGATGAATATGAGTTTTGAATAGCTGAGGTGAAAGATGTTTCCTAAAACCCAAGCATGTATGTAGTCTAGACTGTGAAACTAGAAAACTGAGTTCTTCAAGAAATAACTTCACCTGGCCAGCAGCTCTCTCTTTTTGTCACTAAGCTATTCTCACATTAACTCTATTTTCCTCCCAGGTTTATAATACTACACTAGGTAATGTGTGCCAATAAAATCAGTGCAGCATAAATTGGAAAACTTTTACCTTGCTCAAGCATATTTAACAATCTAAAGACTCAGAGAAGCAAACTACTTTTTTCTCCCAATTAATAACTAAAATAGCCAGATGCTTTCAAATAGCTTCATTGATATATAATGACCTATTGACATGAGCTCACATATTTAAAGTACATAAAAGTTCAACAGTTTTTAATTTATACAACAATAATGAGTAAAATGCCCAGGGTAGCATTTAAAATATAAGGGAGCTTAATCACAAATGCCAATTATCAATCTGTCTCATGTTTTACCATACTTTGTCCTTTATCACAAAACTTTTTTATACATTTATAAAAGCTACCCCTTCAGTCACTGTAGCAGTGAAAATTATTTCCTCAAAGATCTGATTGTTATTTATATAAATTGTCATCATCATTTGTTATTATTCATTTTTTCATCATATACACACCTACATACATACATATATATGTATTTAGCACAGGGACTACTGGGTCTCACGACACAGATTAGACTCATAGTAATCCTCCTGTTTTCAGCCTCCCAAGTGCTGGAATTACAGGCATGTGCCACTATGCCCAGTCTCAATCTCTCAATCGCTGCCTCAGCACCCCCTGGGGGCAGGGCCAGCATAGCACACTGGGGAAACCCCAGTCCTCGAGTCTGCCTAAGCAAGTGCTTTAATCTGCCCATCAGACATATTTTCACATAAAGGATAGCTACATTCTGAAAGTTGATTTTCCCAAAAAATGACCAACTATCTAAAATTATTTTGTACTGGGGATATAGCTCAGTGGCGTAAGTGCCTGCCTGATAAGCACAAGGTCCTGAGTTCAATCCCATATACTGGGGAAAAATTTTTTTTCCTTCTCTACTAATGTATGATCCTGCTTTTGCCCAAGTTTTGTAAACATCTTTCATTAAAGTTTCATAAATTGACTGACAGTGCTCTCTGGCCAATAATACCCTGATTTAATTTAGAAAAATTTTCTTGCTCAACTGTTTCATCAAAAAACATGATTATTCTCCATTCTTAAGTCTTTTTCCACAGAATTAACCTTACAGTTTTCTTTATAGATCCCAACATTTCATGTGGATATTCCTGACCACAAGCATTTCAACTTTTCATTACCCTAATATTCTTCACTCAATATTTTTGCAACTAGATTATTGGATAATGTAACAATTATTAAACATCTCTGCGGTACACAGCCATAACATTGAACTCTTATTCTTTTCTTACATTTAAGATTATGATCATCTGACAATACTAGCTTCTATCATATTTTCAAAGGTTATACCTTTTAATGTATTCTTGTACTACCCAGGACAGTAGGAAACATGAGTAGCGTTATACTGGAATCTTTATTTTGCTTTCTATTAGGAGTTCCTGATTCATGAAGAATTGTTAACTATCACTGTTATCTTGACACATACTGTAATGATATAACCCACAGATTAAAATTTAGGCCAGTGCCAGATACTAAGGCTCTAAACCAGGCTCTGTGCCACTAGTAATTTTGGGGAGATTCTTCTACTATATCTCTTGTGCTAAACTTCTCAATCTACAAAATGAGAGTAACATGATCTGCTTTCTTAGGCTTGTGAAGACTAAGCAAGATAATATATGTGACCAGAACAAAACCAGGCACAAAATGCTACCCTCTTTGACAACTTCCTATTTAATTAAATTTACTACTGTAAACTTCCTTGTGTTTTACTTAGACCTTTCAAAGCTATTCTGATAAATGAAACTGCAACAGTGGCTTTTTTTTTTTTTTTAATGTATTACCTGGTTTCTGACATTATCTGTTATTAGGTTTATTAGGTTAGTTTTATAATATGAATATGTTTTCTCGTCTTTTTTCCCTTCATTTTTTATGGGAATATAGAATATCTATACTACTATGGTCTGGAGCTTTGCCTCCTCTTTTTGGTTGGAGGCTGTGGTGTCTCACATATAGCATATTCCATAATTATGCACATGATCTAATTTTCTTTTTGTCTTTTTGAGCCAGGGTCTCCCTCCTTAGTTCAGGCTGACCTTGAGCAGCCCTGGCTGGCCTCATACTGTGTGACTGATCTTCCTGCTCAGCCTCCAAGTGTTGGGATTACAGGCATGCACCACCACACCTGGCACATACGCCAATTCTTAAGACAATTCCAAAAGCAATCAGTGCTGCTTCTACTATTTCATCTGTCAAAGTTGTGCATGACATTAATTCAGATCTGGTGCCTTGAGAGACCACTTTCTTTTTTTTTTTTTTTTTCTTTGAGATCTGATGCTTTTATTTCATTTTTTTTTTTGTCTTTTTTTAAGACAGGGTCTCACTATGCAGTTGAGGCTGGTCCTGAGCTCACTTTTGTAGCCCAGGCTGGTCTCGAACTCGCATCAATCCTCCTGCCTCAGCCTCCCGAGTGCTGGGATTACAGGCATGAGCCACCACGCCCGGCTTTTTATTTCATTTTTTTAATTGTTTTTTTTATTGTTTAAATTTAACACGGGTTATATTACATATTTTCATCATCAGATCAGTTTAGGTTAATACATATAGGTATATAAGACTGATCAAACAATTAAACATTAACCCTTCTAAATCAACATTATCTTTTTTTTTTTCTTTTCCCCTTTCTTTTCTTTGAAAGTTGACATATTGCATAATGTCCTCACAATCGTTCTACAGAGTACAGTGTGTGGGCATGACCCACCTCCCTATTGATGTTGCTTAGAAAAAAAAAGGAAAAGAATATACTTCTCTTTGGACTAAGAGGAAGCAGGTACATATCCAGTCAAATGTTCTGCAATTGCAGTGGGCCACCAGTGAAGCTTGTGATGTTGGAGGGTATTGAATCTAAGCCTCCGAAAGCTCGGAGAGACCACTTTCTTCTAGTCTATTTCTTATTCTTTCTCTTCTCTATAATGGCAAAGCTCCTGTAAGACTAGACCTTTTCAAACTGCTATGGTGTGTCAATATAGAATACTGTATCCCATGCCAAGGATGCTGATCCCTTTGATTTTCCTTTCACTATATTTAATATTAATTAATTAATTCAGATAGACTACAAATGTGCATCAATTGAGGAATGGATAAAAAAGATATGGTATTTTTGAACAATGGAGTATTACTCAGCTATTTAAAAAATGATAAATTTGAGGCTTTTGTAGATAAAAGGATACAGCTATTGGTAAGTGAAATATCAGATCCACATGTGCAAATATCGTATTATCCTGCTAGAAACTGAAAGGAAGAGTGAAAATCTAAAGGGTACAACAGATACTATTTTCATACTGAATTGTCATAAGTCAATGATGCTGATTAGAAGCTGTTATTTCAGGCCATACTGAAAACAAACTGGTAGTAAAAACAACAAAGAATATTTAATCTAAGGATGACTATAAAACTCAATAGTTCAGTAGCTAACATAAATATATAAAGTAGCAAACTTCATGACAATAGAGAGTTTGGCCCCCACTACCCTTACTTTGCTTTAAATACCTCTTATGTCAGGACATATGACTAAATCCTCGCTAGTAGTGGAAAATATTCAGGATGGAGGATGGAGGAACTACAATGAAGTGTAGAAATGAAGATAAAATAAGACATACCAGTTTTATCTTATTTTTCTTTCAGTGAATTAAAATTAAATGCCAAATTAATCACTAATATAAGTATGTACATATATTAGTATTAACTACATGCTCACATTAAAAATGGCAGCTATAAAGAGAAACAGCTTAAAATGAATTCTTTTAGCTATTTAAAACCTTATTTCACAGGGCGAATACAACAACAAATGATTCATAAAATTACAGATTAAGACAGTCTGATTGATCCGGGCATGGTAGAACACCCTTGAATTCCAACACACTGGAGGCTGAGGTATGAGGATCTCAAGTTCAAGGATGGGCCTATACTATATAATTGAGAGCTTGTCCAAAAGACCAAAATCAAACTAAGAGTCCAGATTCACTTTCAGGCTAAATAATTTCAGGGTCTTCCTCCCTCTTCCCACTCCCGCCCTGTCCCACCCCTAATCCAGGAACACTTCACTAGTGAACTACGTCACAAGATATGTCTGAAAGTACATATGATATAGTGAAGTTTGAGAACGTTGGTGATCAAGAAAGCCAACCTGCAGTATTCACTGAGGTTAGCTGTGCTTGGTGTTTCTTTGCTGAACCCTCAACTACTCTGTGCACAGGTTCTGTCTGCCCTTACTGTTTCATTTATGAGAACCTAAGGGAGAATGGACATTAAATATCCTGCCCAGCAACACACAATTATTATTTAAATCCAGAATTTGAAGAGCTCCTTTGTCATGAACATCAAGTTTTACTTTTTTAATTTACAAAACAGTCTTTGATATATTCATTCATTCATGCTCTCTCTTTGCTCTTTAAAGACAGGGTCTTACTCTGTAGTTCAGGCTGACCTTGAACTCATTATGTAGCCCAGGCTGGCCTCAAATTTACAGTGATCTTCCTGCCTTAGCCTCCCAAGTGCTGGGATTACAGTTGTGTGCCACCACACCTGGTCCTATTCTCATTCTTTTTTTTTTTTTGAGCAGAATATATTTATTAGGGGAAAGAAAGCTCCTGTCCCAGAGTGGGACAGGAGGGGGGGGGTCCCTAGTGACTGGTCCCCCCATTCTCATTCTTGACATTTGACTAATTTGTATGTCCACGTAACATTACACTGTTCCTCAAATTTCATACTGAATTACTTTTAGCAGCACTTAACAGGCATTAATAGAACAGAAAGTCTGAGTGTATGTGTTAGAAGACTAATAAATATGCAATTTCTTGCTGTGAGTTGAAGTTTTGGAAATGGGACTAGTGAACAGCCACTGACTCAAAGTGTCCCTTTTTTTTTCTTACCAAATCTAAGAATTATTTTAACCTTATTTTAATTCCGATAAGTAATCATCTTAACCAGAAAGTAAATGCTTTGAATGTCAAATTAAATGTACAAAGAGCATTTCCCAAGCTGTGTTCCAATAAAATTCTTCCTCAAAAACTTTATGGGTACTTCCTAGGGAAGTGAGTATTGTGACTAAACAAAGTTGGCTAACTGGAGGACACTGCAATTACGTTTCCTTTGGACACAATCAAAACACATTATTAAAAACTGACTAGCTGTGCAGGAAATGAGTAACATATCATCATAAAAAATGAAAATAGATTAGAAGGCTGAAGCAGGAGAATCACTGCAAGTTTGAGGCCAGCCTGTGCAACAAAGTGAGCTCAAGGCAAGCCTGAACTGGGGGGTGGGGGGGCGGGGGCTAAAAATGTAGTTGCAGGGGCTGGTGAGATGGTTCAGTGGTCTAGAGTGCCTGCTTAGGAAAGCTTAGGCAACTGTAGGGATCATGGTTCAATCCTCAGCACCACATGCTGTGCCAGCCCCACCCAAGGCAGGCTGAGCTGGCCATAATAGTAAAATAAAATAAAATAATTTAAAAAATAAAAGAAATTCAGGGGGCTGGGGAAATAGCTACGTGGCACAAGTGCCCCCCCCCCCAAATGTAGTTGCAGGAATGAAGCTCTGTGATAAAGCACTCACCTAGCACCACAAAAATAAAACACACACACACACACACACACACACACACACACACACACACACACACACACACGGACCCTCAGTTGCATGTGGTGGTACAAGCCTGCTGTACCAGCTACTTGAGAAGCTGAGGTAAGAGGATTGATTGAACCCAGGAATTTAGGTCAGTCTGGGGAATACAACAAGAACCTGTCTCAAAAACAAAATCTATCAATAAATATTTGACTTATTGAATTCAATGTAGTGTTTTCCCGAGCTATACCTGTAATCTAGAACTTCTCCCACTGCCAGCTGCTCATCTATTCTAAGACTAGTACTCGGCAAAACGTAACTTAGGAAAACAGCTTTTTGTGAACTTAACTGGGAAAATGAGATTCTCCAAAGGTTTAACTATTGTCTATTATAGCATGTAAATCACCTTCAAATAAATACAAATATAGCAGAAATAAATACTAAACTGTATTTCTGTTAAGTATTTAATCTCTGACTACAAATTATATCCTACTTTCATGTGGTTGTATCGTTTAATAGTTATCGACACAATGTATTATTCCCTGAAAATACAAGATAGCTTAAAGGGAGAGAAGAGATTTAAGAAATTTTAAAACAACAAAAGAAAGATTAAATGAAAGTCCGTCCTCAATGTAAATTGTAATCTAGAGAAAAAACTTACATAACCTACAACTCACACAAAGGCTGACCAGAATTTAAAACCATACCATAAATAAAAGAATGGCAGCCCAAAGTGGATCTACCTGGAGTGTGCTGAGTTCTTGATTCTCTAATAGAGGGAAAGTAAATGAACTGGCTGCCAGTATGCCATCAAATCAAGAAGCAACTGGTGAGACAAACTTAGAACTCAAGAAAGAGAAATCTGTGTAAATTAAACTAACATTACTTGAGAAGCTCTGGATGCTCAGTGTTCATTCCAGTTATTTGACAACCTTCAGCTGGCAGGAACCCAAGATCTAAGCTTGCATACCCGCTTCATGCAGTTAGAAGATCAACAGCAATTACAGCAAAAGAATACTGAAGAACTGTTCTCTACAGATCCAAATTTAATTCTACATTTCTGGCATGTCTTTCCACTCTTAATGTTCATAGTTAATGTTTTTCCTTTCCACAAAACAAATAGCACATAGTACTGCATAACACAATTTTGACAGTGAAACTCATGTGAGGCTTGAGGATTTGTTAATCATTACCCAGCTTACTAAGATTGTATTTACAACCATATAATGTTTAGTTCTCAACTATTTTTCATAAGTTCAAAGGTGGAAAATATACATTTGATGTTGCCCACTCTTACCCCAGGCAGAGAAATTTAATATCATGACATAACTCACTCCAGGCATCTGACCAACTCGAAGAAAAAACTGTTAAAGCACACATACTATAAGTTCTCATAAAGAAACACACTTCAAGGTCATGTGCAAAACCAGGGTTATCTAGTATCAGAGACAGTCAAGTATAAGCCTATGCACACAAACACAAAAGGTAAGAGCTAGGAGGACTTTAGGGGTTTTGAACCTGACTCCCTTGATATAGAACAGAATGACTGAAGCCCAGAGAGGTAAAGTTACTTGCCCAGAGTGACAACATGATTAGTCACCAGGTCAAGACCTGGCACAGCCCAGCCAATTTCCAGGCTTCTGTCTTCCCATTGTAACATAAGCCTCCCATCGTCACTACAAGACTAGCATGAAAAATAAATACTACCTACTGTTTAACTAAACGATAAACCAATAATCAAATTATGATACAACCGAAGCATAGAACAAACCATCTCATTTTGGACTACAACATGTGGTTACTGTTTGGAAACCTATTAAAAACCTCAATAGCCTCTATTTAGGAGCCTTTATTCTAACATACTAAATAAAAATGCTCTGCAAGAAATCAAGACACTATGGAAGAAAACTATTTCAGATGAGGAAGTCATGCTGCATACTGCAGGGAGCATACTTTTTGGAAACAAGACAGACCCAAGTTCAACTACAGCCCAAATGCACAGCACATACTGTATGGGAACATGGAAAGGTCCCACCCTGGTTTCCCATTTGTAATGGCATTGGGACAATTCTATCGACCTCAGAGGTGTGTGCAACATGTAATGGTACCCAAATGGGAACTTACAGCCTTAATTTATCTGGTAACTTTTGTTCACCTCCCTCAGTTCTTTGTCCATTTCTTACTTCTTTTTTGGGGGGAGTTGGGGGTGGACCTTGTGCTTGCCAGCAGGTGCTTATGCCACTGAGCTACCTCCTTGGCCCTTATTTCTTTTTAATTTTGGTACTGGGGATGGAACTCTGGACCCCACACTTGGCAGGCAAATGCTGTGCCACTGAGCTACGTTGCCAGTCCTGTCCATTTCAATTTATAACTTCATACAGATTCCCCCACGCTTTCCAACTACATAATCATGCACATTATATTTAACTACAAGAGGATTATGTATCAAACAGTATTTAATACATGTGAATATAATCTTTGTAAATATAAATGGAAAGGCTCAAAGATAACATTGCTGCACAAAACAGAACTATTTCACTCAGCAAACTGGATGAAGAAAACTATCCTAAGATCTAGTCATGTGGCTGATATACTACAACAGCGGTTCTCACCCTGTGGGTCGTGACCCCAGCAGGGGTTGAGCGACCAAAACACAGGGGTCACCTAAAGCCATTCTGAATCATAACTGTAGCAAAATTACAGTTTTGAAGTAGCCACCACAATTATTTTTTGGTTTGGGGTCACTGCAGCATGAGGAACTGTATCGTGGAGTCACAAAGCCCTAGACTAGTGGCTTCACTCTTACAGAAAACTCCATCTGCAAAGTCCAGGTACAGTAAAACTCAAAGAATCTATCCAGACTAGACTGTTTCTGAAGTTCTAAAGTTTCTATGGAATAATCAGTTATCAGTATTGAAAAACTTTTGATGTCTGAGCATTCTCATTATGTGCCAGGCCTTGTCCTAAGCATGTCAGATATAGTAACTCATTCACATCTAATGTAGCTGACAGGTACTCTGTGGAGGGAGAGAACAATGACTAACATGTTAACAGTAGCCTGAGCAAGCTATAATTCATTACACAAAGTTATAAAGTAGCAACTTAATTAAGATCAAGCTACAAAATATGTATTTTGTTTCTTAAACATTTTATCAAAATTAGTGTTCTGGGTTTTAACATTAACATACTCCCTTGGTTCTCTACTATTTATCTGTTGGATAATGCTCCCAAGGAATAATCACCTTATAAAACTAATCTGCCACTAAACATCTAACTAGATTTTGTCTTCCCAACATGCATATAAAAATGTGTACACACATAAACAGTAAACAGAAATCTACAAGTCAAATCAGCATACTGTAAGTAGCAAAATCTCAAACTAGACACAATGTACTAAGGACCATATAAATAAGTATGTGCCAACATAAATGGTAAGGCAGGCTTTACTCCCTCCTTCCCAGTCACTTCACACTTGACTGAACTCTTGTAATTCTCTGCATACCATTCTCCCTTTCTGGCTGGCTTAACTTCGCACCTGCTATAAACCACAAAGCTGTCCTACCTTTGCCCCTTTCATTTCAAAGGAAAAGTTAAAAGTGTAGCAAGATGAGGAATATCTGTGAGATTAGGAACTTCTATGAGACAAAAATGAAACACTGAGGTAGGGGCACATGGACAGACAGACAGACACACACACACACACACACACACACACACACACACACACACTACTACTGATGGCAATGAGTTAACCTTCTGCCATTCACTACCATGATAACTCTTCTTATGGTCCATGCAAGGCCTAAGAAGCAAAAGCAGAATGGTTGCTATGGCAGTATTTGTCTCATTGTTTTCTCTCTCTGGATTGTGGGCTGATACAGTTCCATAGTCACTTAAGAACACACGCAAAAATTCCCCACAGGGCAATTCCTTCTTTAATTAAGGAAGATTCAATACCCTGCTTCTCTCCAAAAGATAGTCTGATAACTAAATTGTGCCCTTTTATAGGCTTTGTCCATATTCATACCAATACAAAATCTTTGTCTCAATAAGTAAAATAATACTTTTGAAGTAACTGTAGCCTCCAAGTTCACAGATATTTCATCTCATCTTCTTTTTCATAATTTATCACATGATAATATTTGATCAACCAAAATTTTGCCACTTTACATACTAATCCAACTATCATGTTATTTCTGTCAAAGCTAAGGAAATCTACAAAATCAAACTCCTAAAATGAGCTATGACAGACAAAGGTATCCAAAAGAGAATACCTGAAATGAAACTCTGTTCTAATACTGGATTTTATTTATTTATTTATTTTTGTTGTTAGAGAGTAGGACAGAGGTTGTGTGGTGGGGCTGGGAGGGTGTATGGGTTGAACATGGCTGTATGTGTGTTTACATTTTTATGGCATAATGGCAAAAATGTTAATAAGCAATGATCAAGCTCCTGAAATAAACGTTCTTGGGAACGTATGGTAGTAGTTACAGAAGTCTTTAATCTCAAGGAAGATGACTGAAAGAAAAACCTGTAACAATATTCCACAATAATAAAGATGCTATGTGACATATATACATGTTGCAATACAGACAAATTTCAAGTGAAGGTCAAATTGTAAAGCCAAACTGGGCTCTTATTTTTTATATTAACTTTATGAAAATTTAAATAGTCTAACTTAGTTAGCACCTCACTTTATCTGCTATTAGAAACGAAGTTCTTACCTATATATTAGACTATAAAACATAAAGAGAAAATCAATTTAATACAAGGACCTATGGTCTAAAATATTAATAAACTAGAAAGGTGCTTTGAAATACAAAAATCCTCTTTGTAATTGTAGCAAATTCCCTCAGCAAATTCTATGTTTTGTTAAGGAAATACCAATTAGAAAATATATACAGCCTGACTTTTTATACACATGGTCTTAGTGTAGACACTTTTCTTTTTGTCTTTTTAAGAGCATTTCATGGCAGTTCAGGCTGGCCTTGAACTTTCAGTGATCCTCCTGTTTCAGTCTGGGATTACAGGCACACATACTACCACACAGGCTCTAGAGAGTATTTTGATGTGTGGAGGGTGGGCAGGAGCCCTGTACATCATTGTAATTAAAACTACTTTGAAGAGAACAATATGCAACATAACAACCATTGTTGAATTCCTATCATCTTGTTTTTTGAAATTCTGTATTGCATCTAACATTATTATTATTCTCTTGAAAATAAAATGTAAAAAACAAAACAAAAAACTCAACCCTCCTGAACTATTCATGCTTGGTGCCACACATCTGTAATCTCAGAAGGCTGAGGCAGGAATATTGAAAGTTGGAAACTAGCTTGGGCAACTTAGTGAGAACCTACTTCAAAATTTAAAAAGGTGGAGATGTAGCTCAGTGGAAGAGCACTTAGCATGTACAAGGCCCTGGGTTCAAACCTAGCACCATTAAAAAAAGAAAATCAATGAAAGTATTTTACAGAGAAGTTAATAAATATTCTTCAAATAAGCCTAAAGGCTTTTTCTAAAAAGTTGTGTACATGTGTAAAACCCGCCCTTGCAAAGTTGAGGCAGGAGGATGAAGAGTTCAGAGGTCAGAGTGAGATTAACAGCAACTTGGACTACATGATGAGACCCTGTACCAACAGCACAAAAGTACAGTTCTATCCAGGTTAAGGACATGCCTTAGTGGCAGGGCATTTGCCTAGCAAGTACATGTGGCCCTGAGTTCACTTCCCAGGACCAGGAAAAGAAAGAAGGTAAAAAAAGTTCTGTCCACAGTGGCAGTTACTAAATATGATTACTGCCTTTCATTTGAGGTAAATGATGTAATCTTTTCAAGAAAACAAAACAAAAAAACAACAACAACAACAAAAAACAACTTTAACAAGGTTTCCCTTGTGTAAAGCTAAAACAAAAACTTTTATAAAGACGTTTAATGACAAAAATGCTTAAACAAGAAATGTATGCGTACAGAGGCACATAGTATGTTTTCTTCATGTAAAGAAAACACATATGAAAAGACTGGTAAAGGAAGTCAGCAAAAATGCTAACAGTAATCAAATCTAAATGGTACTATTAAGATCATTAAAAATCTCCAGCATTTTTTGCATTTTCTAAGCTTTTGTAAAGATCAGACCTTACTATGATAAACAAATTCTTAAAAATGGAAAAAGTTGGCATTCATTTGTCACACACATTAAAAACAAGTATATAAGTGCGTACAAAACCAACACAGACTCTCAGCTGCTTCCACAGGTCACATAGCTAGACCTCAAATATAAGTACTACTTATTTGCTACTAATTTCAAAAAACTACAAAGGAGAGCTAAAAACTTTCACTTCTTGTCTATCCTTTACAGACGTCATAACTAAAAACTAATAAGTGATTATATTTTTCTAGAAAAAGGTCTATGCCCAACTTTCCATTCTATAATATTAACTTTAAAGAATCAATTCAGATGAACACAAATGCCACATCAAAGAAATAAGTTCGGCTCAGCTTAGTAATTCCAGAGTGCACACTGTACCAGAAAGTTTTGATTCATTCTAGGAAACTAACAAACAAACGCCTTTGGAGTGAAAATGAGCTATTTTATAGACAGGTCCCATTACCTTTTAAAAGGTAAATGTCTAATGACACTTTCTGCAAAAGGTACTTTGCTTGGCCTGCTCATGGATTTATTCACATATCCCGGAAGATGTCAAAATCGATTTCAAACTACACATATGCAAAGAACAGAATATGAAATACTGACCAGGAACGACTTTCCTTTCTTTACTAGCCTAGATTTCAGAGTCACTAAGAAATCGGCTCTAGGTTTCCTCAGAACATCGCTGAGTTTGCTTCTACAGCTTTCAAGGATACGGTCCCTAAATGCCTCTTTAAGCCCATCCCATTTCATCATGGCCCTTGACAATAAATGGAATTATCTATGATATCTGAGCTATGTCCCCCGCCCCCATACGTACCTTTGCCTCTACCTGTGCTTCACCGTCTCTTCTGCGACCCGCCTCCTTGCCTAAATCCCACCTGGCCTTTAAGACCCCGTGTGGCACCGCCTCACCCAAAAATCTTCCAGGTTTCTGCCAAGGCGGAAGCGATCGACCGGTCGGGTCTTTCCCAGGTACCTCTCTCTTACACTTCGTAGCTCACAGGACTTATCACCTCCTTCCTGGTATCGTAGCTATTTGTGTACTCGTCTTATCTCCGACACCAGAGGAACCGTAAGCTCCCCGGAGGAGGGACCGCGGGGCCGGGTTCACCTTTGAGTCACAGCGGCGCGGACTGACTCCGGCGCCTGCACGCACGCAGCGCTCGGGCAGCTCCCACCGAACTCCGGAACGCGCCGACCGCACAATCCTTAACTACGGACCCGTTGGGTGTTTGCCCCAAATGATGACCACAAAGGTGGGACCTGGCTCTCGGTAGCTGGAAGCCTCCCCGGCCCCGGAGCTAGGCACCCAGAGCGCCGGGCGCGGTGGGAGTGACAGCGGCGCGGCCCGCATTCCCGACTCAGGCCGCCCCACAGCGCCACCGGGCTAGAGAGCAGGGAGCAGGCCCCGCGCATCCCGCGGTGAGGGCTCCGCGTCGCGCCCACCCCCTCACCGGCCGCCGTCGCTACCCGAGAAAATGGAGGCAGCCCGGGGCCCCAACCGGGCGGAAGCCGACGGGCGTCCACGCCGCGAGCAGGGCCGGGCGTGGGTCACTCACGGGGCTGGGCCGGGCGGCTCCCTCTCCGCCTCCGCGTCGTCGCCGTCCCCGTCCTCGGCCGCCGCCGCCGCCGCCGCCTCGGGCTGCTCGCTAGGTCCCCGCGGCGCGGCTCGGGCTCTCGGCCCCTCCGTTGTCTTCCGCCCGCTGCTGCTCCCGGCGACGGCTCCTGCGGCGGCGGCGGCCCAGGGGCTCCCGCGGTGGCCGCCGCGCTGCTGTTGCGCTCGCTGAAGCTGCTGCTGCTATTGCTGGGCTCACAGCCGCCTTGGCCAGCACCTTCGCCTGCGCGTTCCCCGGTTCCTCAAAGCCCACAGTCCTTCAGGCCGCTCCGCTCCCGGCGCCCCGCTCCCGGCCGAGCCCGGCTTTGACTTACGCACTGCGCAGTCGCCGAGGGCGCGACGTCGGGCGGCGCCGCAACGCCCCCTTCGGCCTCGAGCGCCCCCTGGCGGTCTGGCGGACTCAGGACGCCGGACTCGCGCCGCGAGACAACCGGAGGGCTCGAACAGCAGGAGTCAGGTGCGGGTTCGTCTTCCTCCCTTTGCCTCTTGCTGGTGGTCAGCAGCTCGCCTACAGTCTTCGTAGAGCAACACACGTCCGCTGTCAAGGGCCACTTCCTCAACTCACTCCTAATAAAGCTTTAGTTTTGCGAAAGGCCTGGAGCAGACTCTGCAGACCGAATCATTCACACTAGAGAGGAGCACCCAGCGTCAGTTTGGCCTGTCTCTGGGGCAAAAGTGAGGATGTTTCTGAGCAGGAATATTCAGCCTGGAGTTAAATTCCAGCGCCACCTCTCAGGATCCAAGGGCAATTTTATGTTTTCGTGCCTGGATTTTCTCACATATCAAAACGCTATAAAATAAAATATGCACCACCAAGCTGAACTCAGTGACACATACCTGTATCTCAGCATGTTGGATAGTTGGGGCAGGAGGATCACAATTCAAGTCCAACTTGGGCAATTTAATAATTTATCGAGACCTGTCTTGAAGAAGAAGAAGAAGAAGCAGAAGCAGAAGCAGAAGCAGAAGCAGAAGCAGAAGCAGAAGCAGAAGCAGAAGCAGAGGAAGAGGAAGAGGAAGAGGAAGAGGAAGGAGAAGGAGAAGGAGAAGGAGAAGGAGAAGGAGAAGGAGAAGGAGAAGAAGAAGAAG
>PVJA010016912.1:0-42530 GCA_004027025.1 Myocastor coypus | reverse complement strand
AAAAAAAAAAAAAAAAAAAAAAAAAAAAAAAAATTCTAGTCCCACAAATGCTGGTAACATGAATAAGAAACAAAGTTGGAATTTGCAACTTTATTTTTTAAATTACTTTTAGTAAGAAATTACAGTGTGACAGTTTCAAAAACGTTAGTAGAACATTCACAATAATTGATACATTTTATCAATGTATTGTTGTCCTCCTTGTAGTTATACAGGGCACAGGATGTAGACATGATAAATTTTCTAATGGTTATTGGTACAATAGGAATTTGCAACTTTACTGCAGCTGTGATAGAATGGTAGTTTTTGAAGAACTATAAAGAATAATTCAGATTGGGCCCAGCAGGATGGCTCAGTGGTCTAAAGTGCCTGCTTAGGAAAGTTTGGGTGGCTTCAGGGACCGCGTTTCGATCCCCAGCACCACATCCTGCGCCAGCCCTGCCCTTAGGGCAGGCTGAGCTGGCCATAAAAATAAATAAATAAACAAACAAAAGTTCTGAAACAAGAAAAAAAATTCAGGTTATGGTGATGGTTATATGGCTGCATAAATTTACTAAAAAATCACAAATTTATACAATTAGAACAAGTGAGAACATAATATTTAAACAACCTCTCATGAAATCTAGTTTTATTAGATAAAGATAATCCAGTTCTAAGCTCCTTCTGATGTTCCTGAGTTGCTCTGTTTCATTTCTTCCAGTTGCACAGTGATTTTTGGCTCTATCCTCTGAAGCTGCTATGGAAATCATGCCCTCCTTTGCCAGTGCCACGCGCTGTTGAAGATATACCAGATCATTAAGAACTTTGATGTGTGGTTGGGATATTTTGCCCAGAGTTTAGTGGCAGAAGATGTGCCCAGCATGCCCAGGGCTGTGGGTCCAAACTCAGAAAAAAAAAAAAAAAGGAAGAAGAAGTCATTTCTTAAGAAACTTGATTGTCTTCAAAGGAAAGAAGAGTCTCATGAGAAGAAAATGGCTTCACATTTTCTCTGCCTACCACCATAACTCAATTTGTCCACCTGTTAGAGTGCTTGTTCATTATATTTACAAATAGTCTACCTTACCATCAAAAAGAATGTTGTAAAAAACAATGTTTATTCTGCTTTCTCTTAGTGAACAATATGGAAGGGGCTGACTCGTGGGTAGTTACAGAAAATACAAGCATTAGAACATGAGGGCTGGTGAGATAGCCCACTTAGTGGACTAAGCATCTGCTTTGGTAAGCGCACGGACCAGGGTTTGATCGCTGGTGCCACATGCCAAGCCTGGCCTGCCCCTGGCGTGCTGAGCAGGCAACCATGTCCAGGCTTCTTGGCACATGCCTGTAACCCCAGCGCTGAGGAGGCTGAAGACAGGAGGATTACTAGAGTCTGAGCCACATAGTGAGACCCTGTACCAAATACATAAAATTAAAAAAAAAAAAAAACTTCCCTCAAGAAATACATTTTTTGGGCCAGGGAGATAGCTCCGTGGCACAAGTGCCTGCTTGGCAAGTGCAAGGTCATGAATTTGAACCCTGGTTCCACACACACACACACAAAAAAAAGAAATACATTTTTTCAGTTGTTTAAAAATATATTTTTCTGTTGCAAAAAGTACTTTGAATTCACTGTAAAGGTTTTTGTAAGATACTGAGAAATAAAATGAAAATGTAAACTAGGCATAAATCTATAGGTAAGCAACAATACACACACACACACACACACACATATATATATATATATATATATATATATATATATATATATATATATATATATCAGCTCTGAAGATTGAAGTCGGGGCCTTAGTCATGGCAGGTAGTGGTCTACCACTGAGCTACATCCCAAGCCTATCTACAGATTCTTTTTTTTGAGGCAAGATTTTTCTCATTTGCCCATGCTAGACTTGAACTTACAATCCTTCTGTTTTGTCTTCCTGAGCAGCAAGGATTTACAAGTATGTGCCGCCACATCAGGCCCCACTCACACTTTCCATGTTTCTTAGAAAGTGATTTAACAATTACTAAAGGAAGATATAGTAATGACTAAGCTACTAAGGCACAATCCTGGATGCTACAGGGGGTGATGAATGTATCTGAGGAGGACATTGGTGTTTATTATTCCATTGTATTTTTGTGCAGAAATTTCCCATTAAATAAAATTTAAAGTAAAAAAGTCCATGTTAGAACTCTCATACCTTGCACTCAACTCAGTTAATGACATGCAACTCAATGTTAATTTCAATATAAAATAGAGCTTGTCCTGGGAATGGTGGTACATACTGGTAATCTTTTACTTGGGAAGCTGAGATAGGAGGATGGAGTGAGTTCAGAGCCAGTCTGTACTACATTGCATGAATTTGTCTCCAAATAAGCATAAAACAAAAATATGACAAAACTTATGTTTATGTGAGTTAAAACAATATATTGTTTATATGAGGATAATGTGAAAATTTATTTCCAACTTATGATGGCTGATGTAACTTTATTTCATGGAAAGATAATGCTGAAGTCAGAAAGCAGTATAAATACAGTATGTGAGTGGGAAAAATATAAGACATTTCAACCTGCTGAGCCTTAAATTGGGATCTGGCGCATGGCAGCTGGGGGGCAGGAACCCAGGGTGGCCCAGCATTCTCCATCCCCTGTGCTGGAGATGGGCACTAGCAAAAGCTGAAGGTGACATAGGCTTGTGTGTTTTAGGGTTTAAATCTTACTTCTGCTGCCTCTAATGTTTGCCAAACTCCATGAAGGATTTTTTGTTTTGTTTTTATTTGTTTGTTTGTTTGTTTGTTTGTTTTTTGGTGGGACCAGGGTTCAAACTCACGACCTTGCACTTGCCAGGCAGGCACTTGTGCCACGGAGCTATCTCCCTGGCCCCTATTTGTTTGTTTTTGAGACAAGGTCTCACTTCATAGTACAGGTTGGCTGGCCTTGAACTCACTATGTAGCCCAGGGGGGTATCAAATTCATGACAGTCTTCCAGCTTCAGCTGATAATACAAGTGTACACTACCACATATTTTCTATCTGTCTGTCTGTCTGTCTGTCTACTTACCTACCTACCTACCTACCTACCTACCTACCTACCTACCTACCTATCCTATTGGAGATTGAACAAGGAGCCTCATGAAACTCTACCATCAAGCTATATGCTCTGACCCCCTCTTCGAGTCTTTACTATAAATAGAATAATAAAAATTCTCCCCACTGAATTGCTTAAGATGAACCTGAGATAATATTTAAGCAAGAAGCAGTATAATCTAGCATGCAAGCCAGCAATTGTTTGAGATAGACTACTTTTCCATTGCTGGCATAAGATACCTAATGCCCAGACTTAAAGACTTAATGGAGGAGAAATGTCATTGGCTCACAGTTTCACAGGTTCACGTTCATGACTGGTTGCCTTCAAAGTGGAAACATGGCAGAGAAGTGTGGTGGAGGACAGCTGCATGCTTCATGGTGGCTGGGAAGCAACGTGCAGCTGCACAGCCCCTGGGAGAAAAGGACAGTAAAGGGACTAGATATAGACTCCAAGACCACATCCATCACAGCCCACAATGAGAATTGGGCTGTACTAGTCTCCTACTGGACTCCTAAAGCACTCAAGTCAGCATGTGAAATTTTTAAAAAATATTTTATTTATTTGGTAAAGTATCTCGCTATGCAGCTCAGATTTGTAGTGATTCTCTTGTCCCAGCTTCCCCAGTGCTGGGATTACAGGTGTGCACCACTGTGCCTGGTTTTGGTGGCCTAGCATGCCTGGGGTTCTAGGGCTGGCATGACATGTGGTATCAGGGCTTGAATTTGGGTTCTTGCACTCTCCAGGCAGGCACTTAGACCACCAAGATATCTCCCAGCCCAACATATGAGCTTAATCATCACATTCTACCCTCTGTTAACTTAACATCCAAACACATTGTAATTTCCAAGTAAATACAAGAACATAATTCTAGCTAACTAACACAACACAACTATCCCATGTATCACCAAAAGTCTCTGATGGTTCCCCAAAGTTTGGAAAGTTCCATCAGAATTCAACAGTCCTCAGGCAGAGTCTTCCCTTTGAGACTCAAGGTAAAGGCTTAGCTTTTAAGTCAGTCAAAAATTCAAAATACAAGTTATATAATCTCAATTTCTAATAGAGGGTAAACATTCCCATTACAAAAAGGGGGAGCAGGGGATAGAAAAGGAGAGGAGCAAAGCAAGACCAAAGCCCAGAAGAATGAACATTTATCCCCACAGCTCAGTATCTGGCTTCCAGGGTGCATTATGGTAAAACATGAGTTTCAGAGGGCTTCAGTAGCTCCACCCCTACGATCTTGCTGGCTTCAGCCCAGAAGACCTCTCCTTGGGCTTGTTCTGCTCACAACGTGTGGCTTTCTTTAGTTCTATGTTCCAGGCATTTTAATTTCCTGGGATCACCGCTGCACTTTAGCTTTATTTCCACAGCCTCATAATCATCACCTCAGGAACACATTGCCTGGTCTTCCATGCCTTTCCTTGAAATTTGGGTGGCAGCTGCTATAAACCACATCTCTTGCTTTTTGAATACCTAAAAAATCAGCATCATGTAAAGCATGCCAAGGTATGCTGTCAGTTCAAGCAGTAGCCAGACCCCTTTGGATCATGATTGCAGTCGTCTCAACACCTGGATGGGTAGTGTGCTGAAATGAATCTTAGGGAACCAATTCCCTAGGCAGTCCTTGCCAAGCAGCGGGGGGCTCAATTAAATGTCTACACTTTTGTACCCTTGTCATGAAAGGATCTGGCTGATTTCTGAGACGCCCATAAGACATTTTTCTCTTCATCCCATTTCAGAGTGCTTAGGATTTTTTGATGACACTGATCTCTTCAGCAACCACATCTTGGTCCTATCTTTCATATGATTCTTTTTTAGGCTAAAATTAATTTGCCCCCATTTACCATTATAAATCTGGCTAAAAGAAAGTAGCAGTAGCTATACCGCAGCCTGAATTTTGAGCTGCGTTGAAATACCCTCCACCAAATCAGTCAGTCTACAACCATTAAACTTACTTCTTTTGAAGTCTAAAGACTTGGCAAAGTATAAACAAACTTTATGCCAAAATTCAACCTCTGTTGCCTTTATTCCAACTCCCAGTAGTAGCCTCCCTCCCACCTGAAGCCACATGAGCCTGGCCTTTATTGTTCACGTTGACGCCACATGAGCCTGGCCTTTATTGCTCACGTTAGACCTGTCTTTTGAACTCTAACCAGATTTGCACATCAGGTTCTGCTTATAATTCTTTAGGATGCTCTAGTTAGCCTCTCCAAACTTTTTTCCAACTTCCTCTAATAAATCAGGTCCAAGGCTTCTAAACTGAATTATCGGGTATAGTCACAGCAACAACCGTACTCCTGGTACCAATTATCTGTATTGGTCAGTTTTCCCATTGCTAGGATAAGATATTTGAGACCAGATTCAGACCCCTAGGCTGTGCCTCCTCAGACACACTCACTGTGCATTACTAAACCCCTAGGTGGCTCCAAACCCAATCAAATTGACAGTTAAGATTGATCTTCACAGACTCTCAGAGCTCTTTTATTGTTATTATTATCATTATCATTATTATTATTACTGAGAATTGAACTCATGACTTCATGCTTGCCAGGAAGGCTCTGTGCCACTGAGCTAAATCCCTAGTCCTTCTAGGCTCAGTTATTAGATTTGTTACTTGCTGATGCTATGTGATCTAAGACAATCACTTAGCCTCCATGCTCCTGCTTTCTCCGAAGAGAAAATGATTTAAAAAATCCACCTCATAGACCCATTGGCTATGCAAATTAAGTGAATCACATACAGAAAATGATAAGCACAGGCCTCGGTGGATGCTATTATAACTGTTCAGTCTTCTTATTTTCACTGTTTTTAACTGAAATATGTAAAGCTATGTCATGATATTCAGCTTCTTAAATTGTAGAACTTAGTGGATTTTAGTGTATTGATAAGATTGCACAACTATCACCACAATCTAATTTAGAGTATTTTCCTCATCTCCCCGCAAGAAGCTTTTATTCATTAGCAATCTCCACACATCTCCCTCACTGCTCTGGTAACTATTAATATATGTTACATCTCAATGGATGTGCCCATCCTGCCATTTCCTGTAATTCAATCATACAAGATATGTGTCTACTTTTGGCTTCTTTCAGTCACCATGTTTCTAAAGTTTACCTTTTAACATTTGAGTTCAGAGCACAGTTTGCAATCTATTTTATACAAGGTAGAATGATATTCAAGGAAGGAGACAAGCCATTAAAAACCATTCAATTGCCACCTG
This sequence comes from Myocastor coypus, assembly GCA_004027025.1. Taxonomy (NCBI): domain Eukaryota; kingdom Metazoa; phylum Chordata; class Mammalia; order Rodentia; family Myocastoridae; genus Myocastor; species Myocastor coypus. The sequence goes on along the minus strand of PVJA010016912.1, from coordinate 36,253 downwards.
GAGTTGGCTTTGTCTTTGCGTTCCAGCCTAAGTTCTGCTTCAACTGTCCACATACCGGCCCCAGAGATCTCTGGTTTTCTGTTTCCACTTTCTGGCATATGTTGTAATTCTTACTCCTGTCTGTCTTCTCTCTACTCTTAGTTTTCTCAGTACTCCAGTATCATCACACAGTCCATATGCTGAATAAATGAAAGGGATTAACATTCTGTGTGTGTGTGCATGCATGCATGCGTGTGTGTGTGTGTGTGTGAGTGTGAGTGTGTGTGTGTGTGTGTGTGTGTGTGTTGCTGGGTATTGAATCCAGGGGCTTGTGCATGCAAGGCAAGAGCCCCATCATGGAACCACATCTGCAGCACAAGGGTTAACATTCTTGTGTCCTAGTTTCTGCTGAGTGGCTGAGCTGCTTGGTTCTGGCCCAAACTCTCTCAAGAGGTTAAAGTCAAGTTATCAGCTGAGGTTGCCATCATGTGATATCCTTACTGGACTGAAGGTCACCTTCTCCATTGCTCACTGTTATGGCCTCTATCTAGATGTCCCCTAAAGCTTCATGTGCTCATAAGTGGGGTTTTGGGGAGGAGGTGACTGGATGATGGGTGTGTAATATTTAATCATGGGTGTGTGATATTGGATCGTGGGTGCGTGACTCTGCATTAATCCACTGATGGATTTATAGCTGGGCATGATGCTGGGGAGTGAAGCTTGCTGGGAGGAAGTAGGTCACTGTGGGGGTAGATGTATAGACACACACACACATATGCACACACACAATATAGATAGAGGTCCATCCTGCCTTGTGTGTGCAATTGCTTCCTGTCTGCTATACCATGGACTGTTTCTCCTCTTCTGTGCTCTTCTGCCATGCTGCACTGCTTTGGAGACAGCTAACTATGAATCAAAGCCTCTGTGAAATGTGAGTTAAAATAAACTTTTTCTCTCCCCTCCTATTACTTGTGGATTCTTGGTATTTTGTTCCAGCAATGAAAAAGCAGCTAAGACACTACTCACACACAAACTGGGCAAATTAGTTCTGGTTGTGAGTAGGAAGCCTTAGTTATTTTCCACAGGAAGCCCTCAACAAAATAGCTTGATTGGGCACACCAACTGACAGATGACTTCTCCAGAGTATGGGGTCCAAGAGAAGCAAGGAGGAAGCTACTGTGGTATTTTTTTGTTGTTTGTCTGTTTTGTTTTTTGGGTTTTTTTATGACCTCATCTTGTCTATTACACTATGGTTTCTATAATATCCTATTATTTATTCATTACAGATCAGTCATATTCAACATGAGGGGAACTATATAATGGTGCAAATATCTGTAAGCAAAACTCATGGAGTGGGAGGAGCTAGCTACCCACGTAAGGCCATTGTTACCAAGTTAATCTCATTTCTGGATTGCTACATCCTCACTAATACACTACATCCTACTAGTGTTTCTGGGGAAGAATTGAAAGCCTGAAGTTCCTCATCTCAATACCATCAAAACAAAGCCTAAACTTACCCTCAAAAAGGGATCTGGTCCTCCACTTTGGAGTTCGCCCCTGTTTACAAGATCACCCCTTTCCCATTCAGTTCTTTCCAGACAACTTTGCTGTTGTGCAAATTGAATCTCAGGAATGTCCTGCGCCTGCTCCTTGCCACTGCCTTTTTCTGTTTGTCCAACTGATGTTTCTCTGTACTTGGACATCTCTAGTAGTACACCCGTGTGGCATGAACTTTGGACATTCCATGTGACTCAACCTTCTGGTGTTTAGCTACTTCTATGACTTAGCTGATTCTTCACAGCCTGTGTGTATTTTGCCTTCCTCTCTAACTGCAGGCTCAACTGATTTACATAGCCTGATGCATCAGGGCGCCTCAGCCACCCAAGCCTTGCACTTTCCTCAGATTTATTTCTTTGAAACTCTCACATGTGCTGTACCCATCATTTTCTTGTTGCTGGAACACATGCCTGACACATTTTAAAGGAGGAAAGATTTACTAGTTCATGGTTTCAATAGTCCATGGTTGGCTGTTTCCAGCGTAGAAACAGCATGGGGAAGGACACAGCAGAAAAGAAGGGTTCACCCCTCAGCAGTCAGGGAGTAGAGAGTGAGGAGAAGGAGTCGAGAACCAGAAGACACCCTCCTGAGTCACCTCTCTCCCAATGAGCTGATTCATTCAACCAAGCTCCACCTAACAGTACAGTTAGGTCTGAACTCATCAACAGATTAAGCAACGGAGGAGTATAATGTCCCAGTGACACAATCAGTTTTCAAAAGGCCTGCCTCTGAACACAGGAGTTTTTTTGGGAGGACAGTTTAGATATAAACTATAAAATGCATCTAGACCTTCCCTATCGTAAAAGAATAGAAGAATAAAAAACCAAGAGCAATAGACTCCCTACAAAGCAATTAACAAACAGCAATAAAAATTCTCCTTCTGGTTACTTGAACAATGTTCTTTACTTTTCCCTTCTCTTCCCTTCCTTTTTTCTTGCTTCCTGTCATGATTTATACAAAAAAAAAAAAAAAAAAAAAAAAAGACAGAAAAAAGTCCCTCAAAAACTTCGTGTATATGGAGGTGGGGCTTTTATGCATTTCTTTCTTTCTTTCTTTCTTTCTTTCTTTCTTTCTTTCTTTCTTTCTTTCTTTCTTTCTTGTACTTTAGGGAAGGGTCTAGGGGTGTTCAGGGTCTCACTAGTAGATCCACCTTGTAGTGACCTGTCTGTTTACAGCCTCCCAAGAGCTGGGATTACAGGCATGCACCACCATGCCCAGTCTCAATTGCTGTCTCAGTGCTCCCTGGGGGTGGGGCCGGCATGGCAGATGTGGTCCTGCTTGCAGGCACTTTAATCTGCTGAGCTATTTGGCCAGCCCTGGCGGTGGGGCTTTTAGAAAATGACTGGACCCTGCGGATGCTCATCAGTGGTTTAATTCACTGATGGGAGCATAGTTGTAAGGATGTTAAGGAAGGAGAGCCTGGTTAGAGGAAGCAAGCCAATGGGGTCTTAACTTAGAGGGGTGTATTCTTTTCTTTTCTTTTTTCCCTTGGGTACCAGGGATTGAATTTAGGTCCTTGCACTTGCCAGGCAGGCCCTTATTTTTTTTTTTTTAATTTTTATTTATTTATTTATTTTTCTTGTTTTCAGAACTTTTGTTTGTTTGTTTGTTTATTTTTATGGCCAGCTCACCCTGCCCCAAGGGCAGGGCTGGCGCAGCATGTGGTGCCAGGGATCGAACCTCGGTCCCTGGAGCCGCCTAAGCTTTCCTAAGCAGGCGCTTTAGACCACTGAGCCATCCTGCCGGGCCATAGGCAGGCCCTTATTCTACTGAGCTATTTCCCTGACCCCTAGAAGGATATATTCTTGTCTTCAAGCATATACCTCCTCTCCCTCTGCTTCCTAGCTCCCATGAGGTGGCAGAATTCCTTAGTTGCATCCTCCAGCGGGTCATCTCCTTTTCTTACGTGTTAAGTACAAGTTCTACAGTGTCTCACTACACAGATAGGAGTGACCCTTCTGTTTTCAGCCTCCCCAACACTAGGATTACAGGTGTGCGACACCATGCCCAGTCTCAGTCACAGTCTCAGCATGACGAGGAGGTTGGGGGGCGGGTAGGAAGGGCACAGCATGTCAGTGATCGAACCCCAGTCCTTGTGCCTGCCTAAGCAGGTGCTTTAGTCCACTGAGCTATCTGGCTGGTCCCAGCATGCTGTGTCTACCTTGGAGCCAGTGAAATTAGACTGAACTCACTGAAACCACAAACCAGGTAAATCTCTCCTCCATAAAGTTGTAGGTGTCTGGTATTTTGTTCTAGCGATGGAAAAGTGACTAATAAGTTTCCTTCCTCTCTTTTTTTTTTTTTTCAGTTGAATGAAAGGAATTTATTTAGAGAATATCATAACTACCAAGTTGATCCTTCATTCTTGATACACATTAAAACATTTTTACCTGTTCGTGGAAATATCCAAGTCTTACCTGTTGCTCTGGAAAGACAAATTTAAAGAATTTTTTTTTCTTGTTTCAGAACCTTTGTTTGTTTATTCACTCATTTTTATGGCCGGCTCAGCACACCTCGAGGGCAGGGCTGGCGCAGCATGTGGTGCCGGGGATCAAACCACGGTCCCTGACCCAAGCAGGCGCTTTAGACCACTGAGCCATCCCACCGGGCCCTGGAAAGACAAATTTAAATGCAACTTGTAGTAACTATATATAGAAGAAAAACTATTAACATTTGCATTATAGCACTGCAATGCATTTTCTGGATTTGTGACATACAAACATCTCATGCAGTCTAAGACAGAAGTTAATTTTATTAGTGTCACTAGTGATGTTAATTAAAAAATTTACAATAAGTTCAAACTTCTCTAAATATTGAAATCACCATGTTTTAAAGACAGACTGTTACGTTACAAGTGATTCCGAAAAATGCAAAAATAGATATGGTTCCACTGAATGCTTGAATCATTTTTCCGAGCATTCTCATCTTTTGGTTCCTCTTCATCTGAGTACACAGTGGGTTCCTTCTTTCAGCAGCTTGCCCACGTAACGATACTTGAAAGTGAGCCGAGAGTCTCAGTCACTGAGTCTCCTGATGGGCAGGAGTAAGGTCGGAGAGGTCATCGTATTCATCCTCCAGTGCTTCCCTTTTTTTTTAAAGAATTATTTTATTTTTTTCTTGTTTCAGAACTTTTGTTTGTTTATTTATTTCTATGGCCGGCTCAGCCTGCCCTGAGGGCAGGGCTGGCAGGCCCCCTTCAGTGCTTCCTTATCCAGGCAAAACGTGGCAAGGCCCCTGGATGCGTCTCTTCCGGCAAAGACTCTAAACTGTCCCTCAGGCCCGTAGAACTTGCGGCCTTTGGTCACATCGAACACTTTGCCATTGATGGCCATGAGTATGCGTGGGTCCTGGACGCCTTCGAAATGCCACAGCTCGGCCCGGGGTGAAGTGACGCTGCTTGAGGCGGGAGAGTGGGGGAGGCTCGTCGTTGTCATTGTTGCCCCTGGCCCCCTGGCTGATCCCCGCCCGCGATCTTGTAGAGCAGGAAGATGCAGAGGCTGAGCCGCAGCAGGTTGAGCGGCGACGTGAAAATTTCGTACAGCAGCCCGCCGCTTTCCAGCTTGTTCATCTCGGCGTCCGTCGCCAACACATTCTCGGCAGCCCCCTTCCCCTCTTTTTTAAAAATCTTCTAAAATGAATGATCTATGGGGCCCCTGCAGGATGGCTCAGTGGTCTAAAGCACCTGCTTAGGAAAGCTTAGGCGGCTGCAGGGACTGCGGTTCAATCCCCGGCACCACATACTACGCCAGCCCTGCCCTGGTGGCAGGCTGAGACGGCCATAAAAATAAATAAATAAACAAACAAACAAAAGTTCTGCAACAAGAAAAAAAATAAAATATTTAAAAATTAATAAATAGGGCCTGGCGGGATGGCTCAGTGGACTAAAGCTTGGGAAAACTTGGGCAGCTTCAGGGACCTCAGTTCGATCCCCGGCACCACATGCTGGGTCAGCCCTGCCCTCGGGGTGGGCTGAGCTGGCCATAAAATGAGTGAATAAACAAACAAAGGTTCTGAAACAAGAAATAAATAAATAAATAAATAAATAAATAAATAAATAAATAAATATAAATAAAATGAATGATATAAAAACCTAAAAAAAAAAAGAGAGAATGATCTATACTCAGTTGCTCTGTTTCTCTACTATACACACATTGATTTCCAACCTTACCCTTCCAAGAAAATTTGGAAGCACAATATGGGTCAGGTAAGCACAGTATGATCATATCTGTCAGAATCCATTGACTGAAAGACACACTCTTGTGATACACATTTTAATATCTTGTCCACCATCCAAGGATCATACAAATTACAGATACAAAAAACAAAACAAAAAAACTAATGACAGCTACAATGGCTCTCCCAAGCCAGTGAAAAGTTATGGCGAGTGAAAAGTTTCCAGTTAATCTTGTCGACTTGCCTGAATGAGTAAGGACTTCTGGTGAGACTCGATCTTGGGAGTGCTGTAGCCAGCAGTGGACTAATAATCTGTGTGTGCAGCTGAATGTGTTGTCAGGAGATGGGGCTAATTGGAGCCCATGACTCCTGGGGGTGTGGGTTTGGGATGTACACTGTTGCTTCTGGTCCCCTGCCCTGGGCTCTGCTTCCTGATCACCATGAACTAAGTAGCTCTGCTGACCATACCCTTCCACCATCCTTGATTCTGCCTTGGAGACTGCCAGCCATAGACTGAAGTCTCTCACACCCTGAACCAAATTAAACTTGTCCTCCTTGACGTTGTGTGTGTCAGGTATTTTTCTCCATTAGTGGGAAAGCTGAACAATACAAAGACTGAATCTGAACTGCCTAGATTGCTATAGCAGACCGTAGAGAAAAGGATCAGAAGACTCAGAAAAGTGGCCTAGTGAGATAGATAATTACATGAGGTCAGAAAACCCACCGGAGGATTATTACCCACGGGAAGATTCTAAGGAACCACATCCGTCCAAGCATCAGGAACACACTGGTGAGAGGGGCACCATGTCATAAAGAAGGCTGGTGCTTCTGCTGGGCATAGAAGCTGTCCTGAAATGTCACTCACTGATAACACCGAGGATTTCAGGGTCCTGATGCAGCAGGAAGCAGCACAAGCTGGAGGTTTGCAATGGTGAAATCAGGACCTGGCCAAGAGGACTTGATGAGGGAAGAACTGTAGAGATTATGAACAGAATAGTGTTTTTCTCTCAGATGAAAATAAATGAGTAGCCAACAAGGTGCTGTTTAACAGGCACTATCTGAAGAAGACAACGTTACAGTGGGTTCCTTGCGTCCTTCAACTGACCTGTTGTCATTTCCCTAATCCTTAAGTGTATGGTTGAGATTGACCTGCTTGCAACTTACACTAATGCTGCATTCATTATGGCCCTGCAGAGTGGGAGCTACTGTCACAGGAAAGCCTATGTGGAGCATCTGAAATTCCTCTAGGCCAGCAGAGTCACTACTTTAAGCACTGCAGGGGAGGGCTATGGCAGAGATTAGTGCCATTCTAACGTACCCAAAGGATGAAGAAATATGGTCTCTGATTGCTACTGTGGGCTTGAGACAACTGGGTGTGTCCTAGAGAATGACCATAGACTCCTGAAAGGATGTAGTAGTTCTGGTTACACCTGCATGGTGCTAGACAAAACAACCTCACTCCAGGGCCAGTGGAAGAGCTCAGTGGATGAAAGCACTTGCAAGTGCAGGGAGTGGGGGTCGATCCCTGGGCCTGCTGTGCTGGCCCCTTCCCCGGGAGCGCGCTGAGATGGCGACTGAGACTGTGCTTAGTGGCGCATGCCTGTAATCCCAGCTCTTGGGAGGCTGTAAAACAGGTGGGTCACTACGAGTTCGACCCTAGAGGAGTGACGCACTCTTAAGCCTAGTTTATTGGTGATGATTTGGTGAATGCATTCTTTTCTATCCCAATCAAGTAAAACTTTATATTTTCATGGAATATATACTAAGTGTCTTGGCCACTTTCTTTTTGTTGAGACATAATACCCAACTGCCAAAATTGAAAGGAAAAGGGCTTTATTTTGGCTCAAAGTTTTAGAGGCATTGGTCCTTGCCTTGTGTAGGTGGTTCCAAGACAGAAAATATATGGAGGAAAAATCTGTTGATGTCATAACCAGGAAGCAGAGAGTGAAAGAGGAGCTGGGGCGGGAACAGGACCCATCCAGGTCATGTGCTCAGGGACCACCTCTTCTAACCAGACCACATCCTAATAGCATGTTTAGTTATGCACTTGTTAGTGGGTGAACTGACTGATGAGTATAAAATGCCCCATGATCCCATCACTTTCCAAACACATAAGGCTTTCAGGGGACACCTCAGCTGTAAGTCACAACCATGAGTATTTACAGTTTTGCCACAGACCCTTGCACATCCATCAGTCCTCCATGGTGTTGTAGTCCAAAGAGAACCAGGCCATTTGGTGACCCCATTGATTATCACATTAATCCCTTGCATTGATGAAGAAAGTTGAGAAGGATGTGTAAAGTGTGCTAGAACCTTTTGTAGGAAATGTGCTCCAGAGGAGTGGCAGAAAAATCCTATGAAGATTTTTTAAACTTTTTTTTTGTTAATGATTTATTTTTATTTTTATTTATTTATTTTTCTGAGATGGGGGTCTCACTTTGTAATTCAGGCTGCCCTTGAACTTCTTTTTTGGTGGGACCAGGGTTCAAACTCACAACCTTGCACTTGCCAAGCAGGCACTTGTGCCATGGAGCTATCTCCCCGGCCCTGATTTTTAAAACTTTTTATTTTTTTAAACTTTTTAAAAATATTGTAGTCCTTTAAATTTTTTGAAAAAATATTTATTTATTTGGTACAAGGTCTCACTATGTAGCTCAGACTCATCATGATCTTCCTGTATCAGTCTCATGAGCTCTGGGATTACAGCTGTATGCCACTATGCCTAGTTTCTTCAACTTGAATGGCATGTCTGGGGTTCAGGGGCCAGCATAGCATGTGGCACTGGGGATTGAACCTGAGTTCTTGCACTTGCCAGACAGGTGCCTAGACCATTGAGCTATCTTTCCAGCCCTTTATGAAGATTTAATGAGCTGCCAATTCACTAAAAATTTTAGAGAACCAGTCGTTGTCAGTGTGCTTGTATATACCCTGCCCCTCCCTGCAAAAATGCTGTAGTTATTATCTTATCCTGCAAAGAAGGAAGCATATAACCTGTAGGAGTCTTAGGGGTTTTGAGAAAACATGTTCTATTTCCAAGAAGAACACACACACACACACACACACACACACACACACACTCACACACACACACATATATATGTCATATATATATGTCATACATATATATATATATATATATATCAATGTCTCAGTCCAATTTTTTTTTGCTATAACAAAATCCTATAGCTGGTTACTTTCTTGCTACTAACACATGATACTGACACCCACCCGCTAAAGGATGGGTTTGTAGATGTTTTGGTGTATAGTCTACTGGCTCCAAGGCAGGTTGGCGTGGCTGAAGAAGTGTCTTCAGGGAATGGAGAGAGAGAGAGAGAGAGAGGGAGAGGAGGAGAGGGGGAGAGACAGACAGAGAGAGAGAGAGAGAGAGAGAGAGAGAGAGAGAGAGAGAGAGAGAGATAAAGGGAGGAGGAAGGAGGGATGCCCTTGTAGACCACACTCCCAGTAGTAATCTATCTCTTTCTACCAGGGTTCGCCTCAACATCATATTTAGCTATAACCTCATCAGTAGTCTAACTCATTGGTGAGTATCACTCCCCATAACCCATTTATGTCCCCCAACCCCCTATGGACACATACATCATTGGGGTAATATCTAGATACAAACCATAGCATCTCACCCCAAGTCCCCAAAAGACTCACACTCGTGCCTTTATGCAAAAGGCATTTATTCCACCTCTAACAGTTCCTGAAGTCCTAACAATGCATCTGAAATGGAAAAGTGCAAGTCCACAGTCTCCTTTGCATTTTAAGGAAAACATCTGTGAGCCCCTGTATGAATCAAGTTAAATACTGATTTATGATCCAGTGCTGGGATTATGGGTGTGAGTGCTGCTGGGATTATTACGAGTGTGAGTGCTCTATTTACCCAAGGCAGATAGGCCTGAATCCCATATGAGTGAGGGAGAGAGGCTTGCTGCTGCTGCTGCTGCTGCTGCTGGCCTTTTTGCTCTTTCTGTTTTCTGCCACCATGAACAGCTGCCCTCTGCCATGTGCTGCTTTGCTTTGGAGCCAGCTGACTACAGACTGAAACCTCCACAAACTGTGAGCTAAATAAACCTTTCTTTCCTTAATCTTGGGTGCTGGATATTTTGTCCAAGCAGCAAGAGAAAATTAGCTGAATTTCCAAAAGGAAAAATAGGAGGATAGAAAGGAATGGGATTACACCAAGACTGAGACTTAGCTTGGCAAACATTAAATCCTATAGTCCCTTGTCCAGCACTCGTGGGAAGCTGTGGTGGGGTGTGAACTCCAAAGGGCTTGGGAGGTCCCACCCCTGTGACACTGGTGCGCAGTTGCTGGGTCAAGCCCCTAGAAATGCTTTCCTGTGTGAGTCTCCTCATGGCTTTTCTCTTGGGCGGGCTCTTCTTGTTCCTTCTTTCTTTCCTCAGATGTTCCACATTCCTGGATTCTGCAGTATCCTGAATTTCCACTGCACTTTTCACTTCTCTCTCACAGATTCACATGCTGCCCTCTCTGGGGCACAGTACCTGGCCTCCCAGGTCCTCTTTTGAAATCTCGGCGGAGGGTTGAGGAGATAGCTTAGTGGTCTAAGCACCTGCCTGGCATGTGCAAGGACCCTGGTTTGATCCCTGGTACAACATGCTGTGCTGGCCTCCTAAATGCCAGGCATGCTGTGCCCAGCCACTGAAACTGGGTGTGGTGATGCATGCCTGTAATTCCAACACTGGGAAGGCTGAGACAGGAGGATCACTGACTCTGGGTTGTATAGCAAGACCCTGTACCAAACAAATAAATAAATAAATACTTAAAAAAGAAAGAAATCTGGGTAGAAGCCTCCCTGACTCCACAATTCTCACATTCACCATGCACATAAAACCAGCCAAGATCTGATGCCAGCTGGCTTAGTGGCCATGCTCTGTTGCATCTTGTTAGTGGTTACAGAGGCATCTGAGTGCCTCACTGAGCAAGGTAAACTGAGATCTGGGGAGTCAAAGCTCCAGGCGACCTTTCAACAGAGTGCCCTGGGGCTCTCTCTTCCTGAAAGTCTTTGACTTTAGCAATAATTTTGAATCTTCAAAGTCTGAATTCATGGTGATCCCTCCTATGTCCTTATGCCATTTTTCCCTGTTGTCTTATTCCACTTTGCTTTTATTTATTTATTTATTTATTTATTTATTGGTGGTACCAGGGATCAAACTTAGGACCTTGTGTTTGCCAGGCAAGCACTTACTCCACTGAGCTATCTCCCTGGTCCCCCCTTTTTTTTTTTTTTTAATGTTAATCTTTTCAATAACTAAGCTTTCCTTTCTTTTTGTAGGCCCCAACTTTACTAGACCTTCTTTTCTGGCCCAACTTAAAACTTTAAGAATCATCCTACTGGGCTGTTTGCTCGGGTCTACTGTGGTCAAAGAGATGAGAAACCAGCTGGTAAGTAAAAGAATGGCCATCTTGTGAGACTCACTTGCTACCCGTCAGCAGAAGGGGTTGGGATGCTGGTACCCAGTGGGGCAGGGTGGAATATGTATGGAATTCCAGTGATTTGTTTGGATGTCTTTTGGTCCCCCTTGCCCAGGTAGTACTGAGAATGGACAACAGCGGCAAGCCCAGCTGGAGAATGTGTTCAAGTCCTTTATGAATGAAGATTGAGACATCTAACCTAGTAAGCTGCTGAGATCAGAGGCTGGAGCCAAGGCTGAGATGGAGTGTGAATTGATCATGGAGGTATATGATGAAGACCAGCTGCATCCTTGAAGCCAACTTCAATGGCAGGGGCCACACCACTTGTGGAGGACCACCTGGGTGGTTCACCTTGGAAGAAGAGCAGTCATCTCCATTTTGGCTGTGTCTGACCCTGTTGCCATGTATTGATAGGTACAGAGCTGGCTAGGACTTTTCCTTATCCCTTCAGCTGGCTTTAAGCAATGCATATTGGTCTAGTCAAGGTGCTGCTGATAGCCTTTGAAGATGGCCTGCATGTTGCTCCAGAAACCCTCCACCTGCTAATCTTTAATAGGAGCCAGGTTGAGTCAATGGGAAGAAGAGCCAATGCTCCATGCTGTCATCTGGGATTGAGCCTCAAGATAGAGGCTATGACTTTTTGGAGCCTGAAAGATTACACATCAGAACTAAACTGAATAATGCAGATTACTCGCTGCATATCCTTCTCTCTGCATATTGCAAAGGTAAATGCAGGCCTCCTACCTAACCCAGCTCACAGTACTCACTTACTTTCTGCCATTCTCAGTCATCCATCCTCAATTCACTCCTCCTTCATGACTAAATAAAACCCGGACTTGGCCCTGGGTTGAGGTCTTTGCTCTCAATAGCCATCTCCATGGCTGGACTTACGTCCCCTTGGCTCCCCATAACTATAATCATGCTTTGGTGTCTTTATGCTTGCCATGGTTGCTTTGGATATGGTAGATTGGAATTAACTTGACATGATTCTAATAGCTTATTCATGGGATTACAAATATAAACTTCCCGGACTGAGATGAGAACTAGGAAGGACTCCCTATTACCACTAACTTCCCTCTTCTAAATTTCCTTACAGGAAGAGCAATTGTGAAAGATGCTGTTTTCTGCATTCAAGCTCAGCAAGACATCCCATAATGCGGGAATGGACTGCAGCTCACACAAGGTATTAGTCAGGTTGCCTTTCAAGCCAAAGCTTGCTGCCCAGCTTCAGCTTGCAGGAGCATGTTGAGCTGGTAACACACAGCTTTAGCTCCTCTGGATCTGTACCCAAGTTGCAGCTACAGTCCTATTCTTCCCTGGCGCCCCCCATACCAACGGCACCAAGCCTGTGTGGTACAAGGACCTTGCCTTTTCTGCCCGTGGTTGCACTCCGGCTCCAGAGCTCCCTGGTGGGCTGCTGAAAACTTTGTCACATGTGCATGGAAGTGTGACTGCTCCCTAGTAGTCCGGTCCTGTCTTCTCCCTTGACTTCGATGTTGCAACCAGAAACTCTGCACTCTGAATTCCACATCAGTATCTCCCTCTTAAGAAGCTGGTCTGTGATAATACCTATTTCAAAAATTCTCTGAATGTCTCTTTTGTCTTTCTTTTCTACAATGCCAAGCATTTAATATGACTTTAAATTAACATGACTCTCTCTCTCTTCAGGTCTTGTACTCTTAAATCCCTTACTGCGTTAGCTGCAGATCCCAGTGCTTCTTCAGTGCAGGGACTATTTCTTAGACTTCCGCATGTGCCTAGTGGACTGTCTAATGTCAGCTAGCCAACAAACACATTAAACTTAATCAATTTCATATTACAAGGTCCCTGGGAACCTGTCAGACCACAAACAAGGCCAAGTGGATTAAAGATACATCAGCCAGAGGCAATAACAAATCAGAGGATGCTACCAGGGCCCCAGGTGTGGCTGGTTTTCTTACCACAGCACCGTATTCCTGAGGGACTTGCTCATTTCTCATCAATCACCACACAGAAGTACCATTACATTGTCAAAGAATGATATTTGGCTGTTAGTGTGTCATTGTTATTGTTATTGACATGGTCATGGCATAGAGACCATCATAGGGACAAAGGACAAACCACTTTGCCCATGAAAAGCACTGTTTCAGTTTGTTTTTGTACCATTCAGACTTAAGAGCAGGTTTGTTTTGTTTTAAACACCTCACCCAGATTTACAACTGTCAACAGGTAACTGTAAGTAGAACAAAGGTTGACGGTTTTTTTTTTGTAAAACTCAGGCTCTAATTCTTTTTAGCTTTGCCTGTTTTTTTTTTTTTCTTCCCCAGTACTAGGGATTGAACTCTGAGCCTTGTACTTACCAGGCAGGCTCTTATGCTGTTGAGCTATATCCCCCACCCTCTGCCTAGGTTTGTTAGTGACTTAAGGAGCCTTTCTAAAAGTGAGAGCACAGAGTTTACTAACCCTAAATCTGCCATTCCTAGCCTATGCCATTCCCTTCAAGACAGAGGACACTGCCCTGAGAGTAACTGATGTCACTTCCGGAATTCCAGGAACTTCTGATAGTCAGCAGTGTTTACAGTGTTCAGTTCCAGGTCCTCTCCTAGCAATGCAGCCACTGCTTAGCAGTCTCTAGCCATTGTCCTAAACCTGTGGTCACCTGGATTCCGAGAAAGTCAGAGCCTCATGTGACTGACTGACCCAAGCAGAAATCTTCCTTTCATGGGAATGGAATTGCCCCCTCAAGCCTGGAAGATTCAAAACAAGCCTGATAAGGATCTACCTGGCCCTGACCCACCTCACCAAGTCTTTAAAAGCTGGTCTCCTGCATCTGTGGATGAGTCAGTCTAAACCCTACATCAGAGCAAGTCCCCTCCAGCTGCTTGAGCTGGAACACTATCCCTCTTTGTTCTCACTTTGTGACCAGACCAGCTTGATCTTTGTCAGAGCAATACTTGCCTATGTTTTCTCTTACTTTTAACAAAAACCTTTCTGCAGAACATCCTTGTTTCAGTTTTAATTTTCATTCCAAGGACCCTGGCTAACCTATTGTATTATTATTATTTTGTCTTTTTGAGACAGGTTCTCGCTATGTAGTTTAGGCTGGCCTTGAGCTCACTTTTGTAGCCCAGGCTAGTCTTGAACTCACATGATCCTCCTGCCTTAGCCTCCCACATGCTGGGATTACAGGCACATTATTATTATTATATTACTATTATCACTATCATTATTATTATTATTTTTTTTTGTATTTGGTACTGATAGTTGTTTTCAGGTGATTGGTGCAGCAAAGAAACAGGCAGATGGAAAAGAGCAAGGAGCTTTCTTTTTTTTGAGGACAAGGGAGAGAATGTGGGAAAGGATGAGGAATTCTCTCAGTTGGAACAAAGGGAGGCTGAGGATTTTATGGCCTTTGTCTGGGGGTGGAATTTGAAAGGGATGTCTAGATATACCTGAGAGAGCTGATTGGGGGTCATCCTGGAGGCAGCGGGAAGGTGGAAGTGAATCCTGTCCTGGCCTAAATTGGAGAAGGGGGAGGTGATCTTGGTAAGTTGGACTTTTCTTTTAAGGGCATCAGCCTTATTAGATGACCACCACAATGATTTTAGCAATTCATACTAGGGCCAGGACCTATCAGGTACAGGTTCTGACTATGCAGCTTGGACTTACAGTGATCTTCCTGTTTTCAGCCTCCCCAGCACTGGGATTACAGGTGTATGCCACCATGCCTGGTCTCTATTACATTATTCTTACAATAATTCTTAGTGTTACTGCCATGGGACAGGCCAAGCTGTTGTGTATGATCAGGAAAGGACTGCCAGTGTACACTCAGCAGTAAGTAGCAAGCAGCAACATTTATTGAAGATCAAGGGAAGTTGTGCTTAGGGCAGAGTCCATAACAGCAAAAAACATGGCAGAGATAGAAAAAGGTGCCAGACTCAGTTGGCTGCAACAGCAGTAGCAGCAGTGGGAGCAGCAGCATGTAGATAAGACCAGGCTTTTGGAATTTAAAGGCCAGCGGCCTCCCCTTAGGGGCCGCCCCCTGAATCATTAAGTGTGACTGACAGGAATGCTTGACAGGGTGCAGTGTTATCTCAGGGGCTCTCAGCACATATGTGTATCCCAGAATTCACTCTAATCTTAATTATATTCATGAGATGTAGTACATATTTATGAACCCATATTGAGGTGGGACTAGGGCAAAGGTGACTGAATGTCAGGCTAGAAGACCCAATAGGCATGCTCCCCCCTGGAGCATCAGAGATCTCCTGGGTTTATGTTATTTTATTTTACACCTCTCTTAGGACAGTGGAAGCAGGAATGACCCTAGGGACTCTTAAAAATTAAACAGAGGAAAGTGACTCTCTTAACTCTATTCTTTCTTTTTTTTTTTTAACTTTTTAATTAATTAGTTAATTTATTTATTTCTTGTTTCAGAACCTTTGTCTGTTTATTCACTCATTTTTATGGCCGGCTCAGCCCGCCCCGAGAGCAGGGCTGGCGCAGCATGTGGTGCCGGGGATCGAACCGCGGTCCCTGAAGCCACCCAAGCTTTCCCAAGCAGGCACTTTAGACCACTGAGCCATCCCACCAGGCCCCAACTCTATTCTTTCTAACAGTACTTATTATTATTACATTAAGGATTTAATAGGGCCTTACCCCTGCTAGGCAAGCACCCTGCCTCTGAACTGCAACCCAGATTGTGAATTTTGTTATTTCTTTTTTTTTTTTTTTTTTTTGTGGGACCAGGGTTCGAACTCACGACCTCGCACTTGCCCAGCAGGCACTTGTGCCTCGGAGCTATCTCCCCAGCCCCTATTTCTTTAAAAAACATTTATTCCCTCTAGGAGCGGTGGTGCACACCTGTAATCTCAGCACATGGCAGGCTGAAGTAGGCTGATCATTGTAAGTTCAATACTAGCCTGAGCTACAAAGTGAGCTCTAGGCCAACCTGAATTGCATAGTGAGACTTTTTCTCAAAAAGAAAAAAAGGGGGGCGGGGCAGGGAGATAGCTCCTAGTTCTGTGGCCCAAGTGCAAGGTCGTGAATTCAAACCCTGGTTCCACCAAAAAAACCCCAAAACAAACAAACAAAAAACTCCCAAAAAAGAAAACAAAAAAAAATCCTATAAGGAAATCTGTATATTTTATTTTGTTTATTTTTTGGGGGGGGTACTGGGAATTGAACTCAGAACCTCATGCTTCCAGGTCACTATACCACTGAGCTAACTCTCCAGCCCTCCAGTATGGTTAATGAACTATTTGTTATATTTTATTTATTTATTTATGTGTTTATGTATTTATTTATTTTTGGCATGACTGGGGTTCAAACTCAGGACCTTGCACTTGCCAGGCAGGCACTTGTGCCAGGGAACTATCTTCCCAGCCCCTATTTGTTATATTTTATTTTATTCATTTTTATTTTTTAAAATTTTTATTTATTTTATTTTATTTTTTCTTGTTTCAGAACTCTTGTTTGTCTATTTATTTTCATGGCCGGCCCAGCCTGCCCCGAGGGCAGGGCTGGTGCAGCATGTCGTGCTGGGGTTCGAACCTCCGTCCCTGCAGCTGCCCAAGCTTTCCTAAGCAGGCGCTTTAGACCACTGAGCCATCCCGCTGGGCCCCTATTTGTTATATTTTAGAGTGCTGGGAAGAAAACCTTTTCTTTTCTGTTCCAACTTGGGGTTCAGAGTTTGGGGATTTTCAAATGTTTTAGAAGAACAGGAGGAAACACCAGTTTATTCATGAGTACACTCAGGAGCTTTCTTTCAGTTAGGTACAACTCATGAAATAGCCCCAAATAAAGACTTGGATATCTCCCTTGAACAAAAAGAGAGGAGGGTTAAGTAGTACTTAGGTTTTCAGTGAGCTAGGTTGGAAGGTTCCACCCGTATTTTGATGCTAATGTAAAAGCAATAATTCCTCTTCTCAGGGCCGGAGGACATCCTTAGCTAGCGAGGGGTGTGTGTGTGTGTGTGTGTGTGTGTGTGTACGCGCGGAATGTTTTGGGAAAGCTCTGCTTCAGTCAGATACAAGAATTGTAGATAAAATTTCTTCCTGCGTCTTCTGAAGTTTAAAAGCTCTTACTCACAAATAATCTTTTGGCCAAGTCAGGACGTGGTAAGGGGCGGTCTGACATCTTGGAATGTGTCTAAACTTGCCCGTTTGTGTGTTCTAGCTATCAGGGGATCAGGCGGTGGTTTGGGGCAGTTCAGAATGGGCTAAGACGTGATTCTGCACCAAACCCCTGAGAAGGTAAAAGAGAGAAACCATCGCTGATCTTAAGAGGCATCTGCGGCGCAGAAAGAAGTGCACAGCGATCTAGATTAGGTGGGTTGCGATCTGGGACGAGGGGTCCAGATCTGGGGAACCCAGGCGGTACCCGGGTTCTGTCTGATGGCCGTGCCTGTTTGCTGAAGACATTGCCCCAAGTGCGCGGCGAGAAAGCGACCTCACAGCCGTGGGATGTTCGCGAAGATTCGCCCACACTGGAGGCTGCGCGCCCGGGGTTAGCGTTTTCTGGCTGGGTGGGGCAGAGAGCCCGAGGACGCCCAAGTGGCCCCCGTCACACGTCACTCGCCTCTTCCAAGGCTGGGTATAAAAGCCTCCACCGGAGCCCCAAGATCACTCTGACTTCCTCTTCTTTCCTCGCCGCGTCGCGCGCTCAGCGGGGAGCCTCACCCTCGTCGGTCCCGGAGCCCAGGCAGGGGGTGGCGCCTGCGGGGTCACTGCCGTGGTCGCCGCCGATTTGCTAGCGCCTGCCGCCTTCCCCGCTACCCGCTCTCTGCAGCCGCCGCCTTCTCAGCCTGAGCCCGAGACGCCGTCGGTGCGAGCTGGCTCTAGGGCCCTAGAGGCGAGGAGGAAAGCGAAAGCGCTGGGCTCTGACGAGGCGCCGCTCGGGGCCGCCTAAGTTTCGATTCTCGCGCGCCATGGCCGACCCGACGGTCTGCTGCTTCATCACCAAGATCCTGTGCGCCCACGGCGGCCGCCTCAGCCTGGAAGCGCTGCTCGGCAAGATCGACCTCTCCGAGGCGCAGCTCCTGGAGGTGCTCATAGAAGCCGGGCCCGACCGTTTCTTGGTGCTGGAGACCGGGGACAGGGCCGGTGTCACCCGCTCGGTGGTGGCCACCACTCGAGCCCGCGTCTGCCGTCGCAAGTTCTGCGACAGACCCTGCGACAACCTGCACCTCTGCAAGCTCAACCTGCTGGGCCGGTGCCACTACTCGCAGTCGGAGCGGTGAGTGCGCGGGCGGGTGGCTCCCGGGGTCCCGCAGGGGGCGGCCTGGGCGGCGGGGGGTGGGGGGCGCGTGGCCGCCTTCGTGGGCCGCCTGGAGCGCCGCTGCGAGCTCCCAGCGCTGGGACTCGGCCGGTGGTAGCGCGGCCTAGGCGACTTGGGCGGGCGGGGTCTCGGCTCCGCTAACCCCGTCTCCCCGCCCGTGAGAATCCTAAGAATATAGGACTTTTGGGACGGCCACGGCCTGGAGAAGGGGGAAGTCGGGAGGCAAGTTTTCGGGCCTGGGGAACCTCCAAAGCCTCTACCCCTAGAATCTTGAGTCTCCCTGGCTTCTGCTGCGACCCCTGGACGTGGAGCGCCCTCCCTGACCTGTGGGTACCCGAGGCGCTTCCACGCGCGGGCGCTGGGCTCTGCTGGCTGCCGCCGGCCCGCGCTCGCCTGGCCCCTGGCTTGGCCTTAACCCCGGGGCCAGAATGGCCACCGAAGATGTGGCGCTTCACTTCCTCCCTCCCTCCCGTGGCCGTGCGTGGCCCGCACCCATGTCCACTGCTTCCTGGGACGACGAGGTGGATTGAAATAACACAACTTATTTATTGCCAAGCATCTGCATCTGCCTGCGTCTACTCGGGCTCTGTTTTTCCCTCCTAAATACTGATGCGACCCAGCTCACTCCCTTGGTTTCATCTGTCCCATCTGCCTAGATGACTTTCAAATGCCTGTCCGCTGCCCAAGCTGGTCGTTGGAATCCCGTCACCTGGTGTGCCTCCAACGCAATCCCCAGCACAGCAAAGCCAAACCAAATAATTAAAATGTGTTTCGTTTTCGCTTTGCTTTTTGATTTTTGTTTCTTTGTGGTACTGGGGGTTAACCTCAGGGCCTTGGCCCTCAGGTACGTCTCTGTCTACAGCTCCTTTTTTTTTTTTTTTTAAATATTGTATTTATTTATTTTTTTCTTGTTTCAGAACCTTTATTTGTTTATTCACTCATTTTTATGGCCGGCTCAGCCCGCCACGAGGACAGGGCTGGTGCAGCATGTGGTGCTGGGGATCGAACCATGGACCCTGAAGCCGCCCATGCTTTCCCAAGCAGGTGCTTTAGACCACGGAGCCGTCCTGCCAGGCCCCTACAGCTCCTTCTTGATGCTTTATTTTGAGATAGCCTTCCCCTAAATCACTCATTTGCCCAGGCTGAGCTTGAATTTGGGATCCTCCTGCCTCAGCCTTCTCAGCTCCTGCCAATCCTTTATATTAATCATCAGATCCTTTTTATGATGTCTCTTTCATCCTCTGTCCCATCTGATTCAGAATGAATGCCTTGTTGAGTTAAATGAATGGTTCTTTCTGGACATGTCTTCTGTATCTTTTTGGCCCCATCCTAGTTCTGTTCAATTTTTTTTTTTCTTTTGATAAAGTTTCCTTCTTTGTTGTATTAGTTACTTTTTGCTCGTTGCTGGGACAAATACCCAACACTCAAAATGAAGGAAGGAAAGGTTTATTTAGCTCACAGTTCGTGGAGGTTTCAGTCCATATTCGGTTGGCCCAAGGCTGAGTGGAGCAGGGCGGAGAGCATCCAGTTCATGGCGGCAGAGCAGCAGCAAAATGGTGGCAGAGGCAGCCAACCAAACAGGACAGCAGAGCAGTAGCACCAGCTCGAGCTCCAGTCTGTCTCTCTGTCTCTCTTCATATTACATTCAGGCTCTCTGCCTTAGCTCCCGCCCTAGGCTACACCCATAATCCCAGAAGTACTTCCACCCATAATCCCATCAGTACTAAAACCTATAATCCCAGGGATCATGGATCAAGTCTCAAACTCTAGAAGTCCCCACCCAATGACTCCATGAGGCTTTGGGGGGACAACTAGACATAAACCATAACATTTGTCCATCCTTAAAGACTAACTGGTGCCCAGTAACTATACTGTGGTCATCAAATTTTGGGCAAAGACTTTTGGGGCAAAAAGCTCTAGTTATTTACCACCTCTTACATGTGTCACCAAGGAGATACATACTGTACAAGGAGGAGGAACTTAAATTTTATTTTTTTTTGTCTTTTATTTATTTCTTTATTTCTTTATTTTGAGACAGGGTCTTGCTGTACAGTTCAGGCTGGCCTTGAGCTCAGTTTTGTAACCCAGGCTGGTCTCGAACTCTCATCAATCCTCCTGCCTCAGCCTCCCGAGTGTTGGGATTACAGGCATGCACCACCACGCCCGGCTGGAACTTAAATTTTAAAAGTGCTTGAAATTTTAAATGTGCTACCTTAATTCAATATTTAGTGTGAGGAAACTTTGAAAGTCTAGTTGTTGACGTAACAGCAATCACTGGTACCTGCAGAAGTAGACAAATCACAAGAAGGAAGTGGTGGAGAAAAGAGGAACAGATATTCTAGCATGTTCTAGCAAATTCTAGAACATTCTAGTTCAACACTGAGTAATAACGGGGTTGGAAGTCTTTGCAATCTTTTCCTGTTCCTGTCTGTTTTGTAAAGATGAATTTTCACCAACTAGAGTTGACTTCTGGTTTTAAAAGTTTCAGTTTTTCTGGTTTTTCGTTTTCTTTTTGCAATCTTGAGGATTGAACCTCAGCCTGGTGTCCCCTAGGGAAGACTTCTAGGGAAGGGATCTGTCACTGAGTGACACCCCCAGTCCTTCTATATTTTATTTTGAGACAGAGTCTTGCTAAAGTGGTCAGGTTGGCTTCTTAGTCTCTAGAGTAAATGAAATTATCGTTATGGGCCAACCCCCCCACCTTACACTCTCCACACCCACCATCCCCATCCCCTCCACTCCCCCTACCCCCTATCTATGGAGTTTCACAACTTACTTGAAGCAGTGAGAGGAGAATGTTGATTCCTCTATGCCCATCATTTTGATTCAGCTCTTTTTAAAACATAGCCAGTAAGGGGACTGGGGAGAGAGTTCCGTGGCACAAGTGCCTGCCTGGTAAGTGCAAGGTTGTGAGTTTAAACCTGGTCCTGCAAACAACAACAACAACAAAAACATAACCAGTCTCCTTTCACCTACTCTGCTGTCAATTCTTTTCCTTAGAGTCTAGGCACTTAAGCCGCTGAGTAGGCTCCCTGGTCCTAGCTATATTTTATTTTATTATTTTTTCCTAGTTATATTTTAAAATTTCTGTTTATATGACTAGAATTTGGGAATAGAAACTTTTAACGTATTATAATATAGAATTACCAGGGGCTTTCGGGATAGCTCAGTGGTTTAAGCACTAGCACCAGCAATCCCAGTCAGGCACAAGGGTCAGTGGTTCAATCCCTGGTGCCACACTTAGGGCAGCCTGAGCCAGCCCACTACCCCTCCTCAAAATCCTATAATATAGAATTGCTTAATAGGGGCCTATGGAGAGAATTTGTTTTCCTTAGTCTCCATCAAATTACTTTTAATTTTAAAGCAAATCCTAGCCATCATTTGTTTCATAAGTACTTCACTATCTCTTAACAGGTAAGGAGTATACTTTGCTAACATAATCATGATGCCACCATCTTTTTTATTTATTTTTATTTTTTGGTACTAAAGATGGAACTCTGGCTCTTTGCTTGCCAGGCAAGTCTGCATACTGAGCTCCATCTGCTGTCCAGTGATGAAATGCTTTTTCTTTTTAAGAAATATAATGTTACTATTCGCTAACACCAATATTCAAATTCCCTGTCTTACAAATACAACTTTTATTTTCAGGGAGGAAAAAAACCTACACAAACATAACCTACAAATGTTTTTAGTTTTATGAAAATTATTATAGCATTTTTTTCTTTCCTAATTTGCAAACATCAAAACCATTTTAGACCATAGAGTGGTTTATTAACCTACGTTTTTCCATAACTTAAAAGACTATATGCAATGCAAAGATTATCTTATCTGTGCGAGTTTGGATGGACTCTCCAGAGAATTCATTAAATTTTTTTGTTTTGTTTTGTTTTGGTACTGGGAATTGAACTCAGGACCTTGTGCTTTCCAGGCAAGCACTGTGACACTGAGCCATAACATTAGCCCCCTCAGTAAAATTTTTTTAGTGTAATGATCAAAATCTTATTTTTATAATTTACTAGTTTAGCTATATCTTATTTTATTTTATTATTTTATTTTATTTTATTTGTGGTACTGGGGATCAAACTCAGAACCTTGCCAGGTAGGCACTTAAGCTGCTGATCTATTTCACTGGTCTTAGCTATATTTTATTTTCCTAGTTATATTTTAAAATTTCTGTTTATATCACTTTTGAATTTGGGAATAGAACCTTTTAATCTATTATAATATAGTATTGTCTAATAAAAGCTTATGGAGAGAATGTTTTTCCTTAAAGTCTAGAGCTCCTCTCCCCCTACACACATGCTTTTAAATATCTTACACAGTATTCTTTATTTTCTTTAATCTATTTCATCCTTACAGGGTCTCTCTATGCAGCCTGGACTCATAATGATCCTCCTGCTTTTTCAGCCTCCCCAGCGTTGAGATTACAGGCTTACTCCACTATGCCACTATGTCACGAGACCTGTACTCTGTGGCCGGCTCAGCCCTCCTTGGGGGTGAGGCTGGTGTGGCACATGGTGCCAGCGATCCAGCTGTGGTCCCTGTACTTGTCTAAACAGGTGCTTTACTTTGCTGAGCTAGCTCACCCAGCATCTTTTATAAGAGCTGTCTTCTCAAGCTTAATGCTTGTCTAAGGACTTTAAAAATTATTTTTGTTATTTATTTATTTTGCACAGGGGATCCAACTCAGGACTGGACCTTGCGCTTGCCAGGCAATCCCTTACGCTACTGAGCCATCTCCTTAGCATCTAAGGACTTGCTTCATGGAGTCTGTTAACTAAAAAATAGCCATAGTGCTACTACCATGTGTTCAGTAAATGGATCCTGTGTTTACATGGAGATAATTTGCGTTTTGCTAGACTTATGAAACTTCCACTGCAGTGCTATTATTTATAGATAGGATTTCTTTCATTCTGTAGTTTCTGTTTTATTTCTTTATTGGCACAATACTTTGGCTGGACATTGTGATTGAAGACATAGCTTTCTTAGACATTGTATAGTCATTTGTTCTGGTACATAGGTTTGGCTATTCATTTGCTTTGCAGAAATATACTCCACACTCACAGAGTTCAAATCTCTGTTCTGACATGAACAACCAGCATTAAATGAGTAGATGTGTGCCCAGCTGTCTGAGAAACATGTTAGAGGTGATGTTCCAATTATTCTTTCCATAGCTCCTGAGGATAGGTGCTGGAAGTCCTATCTTAACGGACTGAACCTTGAACACCGAGGTCTTTTTAATTTGTTGAAAATCTCATAGCTGGTAGTTGGCCGAGTTGATGTTTGAGCATGATTGGCATGACTTCTCGTTTGTTTGTTTGGCTTTTGAAACCAGGTTTCAGGCTGGCTTTGAATTCACTGTATACCCCAGGCTGGCCTCAGACTTGCATGAGCAACCAGGGATCTAATGCTTGCCAGGGAGGTGCTTAGACCAATAAGCTATCTCCCCAGCTGCTAATTACATGCTTTCTTAAGTAGCTGCTTTCATTTTCTAGTAACTGTATGAACTGTGATCTTTGAGTAATTTTAAAAAAATGAGCAGTGTTTTAAAAAGCATGATTTCCGTTTAGTGTTTAAAGTAGGCTGGGTGAGTGTCTTCAGCTTACCTTGTGGTTTCTGCCAGTGTGGCTGCTTCCTCTGAGCTCGTCCTTGTTTGTAAGCTTTTGCTGTTCCCCCTTGGTTAAGTGAAACGTTGGTTGGGGGTGGGGAGATGGAAACAGGCTTAGTTGACTGTTTCGTAATTTGAAAAAAAAAAAAAAAATAGTGAGGTATGGTGGCACATACCTGTCATTCCAGCACTCAGGAGGCCTGAGCAGGAGGACTGTCACAGGTTGGAGGCCAACCTGGACTACATAGCATGATTCTATCTCAAACTCATTTTAGGAAGGACAGGAGAGGAAGTGGGGGAAAGAGATGTATCTATGTATGAGCAGGATGGTTTTGACAGCTGTACTGTGCATTTTTGCTGGTCTGTGGAAACGAACGAACAGATAATACTTAATTTATTTGTCCCCTTTTTTCAATTGTTTGTAGTTTTTCTCTTAATGTCTTTCTTTCTTTCTTTCTTTCTTTTTTTTTTTTTTTAACCAGGGATTGAACTCAGGCTCTTGAGCTTGCCAGGCAAGCACTTAGTCTACTGAGCCATCTTCCCAGCCCCTTCTTAATTTCTTATGCATTTCTTTTTTTTTTTTTTTCCCCATTTTACATGCATGTATCTAGCAATGTGAATAACTGGTTGGAAGTAAATACAACACATATTGTATGGTACTGCTGGAAGACAGTATACCAAATACTGTGAAATTCATATGACTCTATTAAGTGAAATTTTGTATCACTTGCAATTTTCTGTGTGGTCTCGAACTCGCACCGATCCTCCTGCCTCAGCCTCCCAAGTGCTGGGATTACAGGTGTGCGCCACCACACCTGGCTTCTGTTTCAGTTCTAATTTGTACTCTCTTTAAATTTTATTTTAAATGAAGAAAGAAAAAAAAAAAAAAGGGACTGTAGAAAGAGTAATTATATACCAGCTGTGGTGGCGCACCTCTGTAATCCCAGCACTTAGGAGGCTGAGGCAGGAGGATCCATATGAGTTTGAAACCAGCCTGAACTACAAATGTGAGTTCAAGGGCAGCCTGAACTGCATAGTGAGACCCTGTCTCAAAAAGACAAAAAGAAAGAAAGACAAAAAGAAAGAAAGAGTAATATAATTATAAATTTGTCATAGAGAATAGTATAATAGGCATCATGGCATATATAGTCTGAATATATAAAGTTATTACAAAAGTGATATGCAATAAGCTTATAACTCACCTCCAAGAATCATTGCTTACGTTTTTCATGGTTGCTTCTTTTAAATGAAATGTGAGCATTGCAGCAGCCTCAAGATATTTTTTGTCTTCCCTATTGTCATTTCCCTCTCTCCTTAGAAACAATTTGATGTGTATCCTGCCCTTCCTGGTTTTATTTTTATATCAATTATTTTTTTGTATATGTGTGTGTGCGGGACCAGGGTTCAAACTCACAACCTTGCACTTGCCAGGCAGGTGCATCTGTGCCACAGAGCTATCTCCCCAGCCCCCCTGGTTTTATTTTTATTTTTTTTATTATTATGATTGGCTCAGCCTGCCCTAGGGGTGGGGCTAGTGCAGCAGGTGGTGCTGGGAATTGAACTGCCGTCTCTATGGCCGCCTAAGCTTTCCTAAGCAGGCGCTTTAGACCACTGAACTGTCTTGCCGGCCCTTGGTTTTATTTCTAAATATATATGTTTGTGTTCATATAAAAATATATTATTAATGTGAGTTGGAATTATTACTCAGTGTTGTATTTTGGAGAGCTATTGATACACTAGCATCTAGTTGTTCTGTAGTGTTTGCTTTTTCAAATAAGAGTTTCACTTTGTAGTTTAGAAGGGCCTTGAACTCACTCTATAACCCAGGCTGGCCTTGAACTCCTGAGGGTCCTCCTGCCTTAGCCTCCTGAGTGCTGGGATTGCAGGTGTGCGGCACCATGCTAGGTGTTTTGTTTTGGTACTGGAGATTGAACCCCTTATCGTGGGGTTCTACTTCCCGCCTGGTGTATTCATTTGGACTGACTGAAATGAAGATAGTGAGCAGTACTTCGCCCTGTGATGTTACAAGGTGGTCACCTGGTCTCCCAGTGGTGGGTATTCAGGTCACTTTTAGTTTCTTGCTACAACAAACTGTGCTGCCAAGAATATAGTTATTGTGTATTGGGAGGTGCTGAGCACCCCTACTCTGCTGTCCAAGCAGCCCCCTGAGACCATGACTCAGCCCCAATAAAAAAGTTAGGGAGACAAAGTTTAACAAAAGGAAGATACTCGATTTGTAAAGAGGAAAGGGAGAAGACAGAATCAGAGTAGGGGGCTGTGGAGATGGCTCAGTAGAATAAGCCCTTGCCTGGCAAGCTCAAGGGCCTGAGTTCAGTCCCTAGAAAGATAAAGGACCTGTGGGCCTTTGTTCTTTACCTACTTTTATGGGGAGGTGAGTGATGCTTATCAGGACCCAGAACTTTCCCTAGCTCCTGGAAGTGGACTGGCTTCCCACGGCCTCCGCCTAATGTAATTTCTTCTGTTGGTCTGTGCAGCTTCTGTCTCTTTGTCCTTGACCTGCCTTTCAAGGCCTTACCTGTGGGCGGGGTCCAGTTGGTAGGGGATGCGTGTGGGGCTTATTCTTGGTTAGCTTAGCGTCAGTGAGGGTCTGTGTGGACAGCTGTTGTACTCTGCCATGCCTGCAGAGGGAGTAGTAATGTAGTGACTCTAGTGTGAACACACACGCGGGTGCGTGTACATGTTAGTGCACAGGTGAGCACATCCTACCTTAATGAAGTTAGCCCCGCTCTGTGCTTCAGTGTTTTTTGGAGGTGCGGGAGGCTGCTCACGCGTGCAGCAGCTGCTCTCTGGGTCCCGCCTGGCAGCTTTCTCTGGCCTATGGGCGCAAGTCGGAAGGCCATTTCTTTATCTCTACTACCTCTGTCCTTGACTTGCTTCCCAGGGGAACATTTCTAGTAAAATGTATTTTTAACTCTTTCTAATCAGGGTTAGCTGGAAAATCCAGTGATTCCTCCTTTTTCTTGTTTATAGACTCCTGACCCTGCCTGTACTTTACGAGTTGGTGCTCAAGGCTGCGGGATGGGCGGGGGTACCCAGGGTGGATCCTTACTGTGGAATTGCCACGTGGAATGGTTGCACCCCTTCACCTGCTCCAGATGCTCACAAATCAGAATGAAAGAGGCAGCTGAGGGCTAGCGCATGCGCTCAGTGTGCGGGCCGTCCTAGGCTTGGAGACCAACGTCCCTCCAAATCGATGTTCTCATTAAAGGTTTTTTTTTTTTTCTTTTTTAATGAAAGCTGTGTTACCCCTCCCCTCCTCCCAGTCAGGGTAGAACACTAAGCCCTCCTGAATTCTCTTCCTTGATCACCAATCATGTCCTTCTTTAGAGATGGTCATTAAAGGTACTGGTGCTTTGGTGATATTTGGTGATACTCCCTACCCCATGTGTGCATTTTTTTTTTAATGTTCATGTATTGCAAACCATTATTTTGGGCCACTTTGCCAACCCCATAGATAGTGCTGATACTGAAGGTGCCAGCACAAGTCATCTCTATCCCCATGGGTTCCATGTCAGTGGGATTAATCAGATGGAAAATATTTGGGCAAAAAAAAAAAAAAATCCATCTGTGTAAATATATACTTTTCCTGGTGCTTAGTCTCTACACAGTCCAGAATAATAACTACCTGATGCGATTTACATTGTATTAGATTTTGTAAGTAATTAAAGATTATTTAAATTATGGGGAGGATATGTGTAGGCTATGTGCCTGTGCTACACTTGTAAATAAGGGCCTGAGCCCCTGGGATCTCAGCATTAGGAGATCCTATAGCCTATCACCTGCACATACCGAGGATGGCTGTGCTTGCTGTATTTGCTCAACTTAATGCTTGTGAAATTTCACCCCTTAACTATATAGTGCCCCTTTTGCCTGGGGCACTGGGCTTTACAGGTCTGGCTTATGGTTGCTGTCTGCTTGTATCTCTAATTTTTTGAGGAATCCTTGTTGCAAGGGAACTGTACCCATTTGGAGCCTGTGTCTCCCACCCCCAGCTTGCACCGTGCTCTGGGTTCTGGGGCCACTTCTGGGTCCTGTGTACTTGTCCTCTGTCTTCCCTGGGTCTTTCTGTGGATGGAGAGAATTTCTATGGACCCGCTGGTGGGTTGTTTGCCTCTGAATTCATCCTGGAATTGAGATTGCCTCTGAATGCACTAGCAGTGGGGTAGAGCCCAGGAGGGAAGAGAAAGGAATGGTGGGGTGGGGCCTGGGCTGGACTCCTCTGCAATTTTGGAACTCTGAGGAGTCCGAGAATTCTCACAAATATGAGAGGGCTGACTGTGCCTCATCGAAATGTGTAGTTTTCTTTCGTATGAACCAACCCGACTGGTCCATTTTCTTCTCTATTTTAAACTCGATATTCTTTTAAATTATTTTGCTGCTACACTGAGATGCTTTGAGTATTTTATTGATTATTTTGGTGTGTTTTGTTGTGTGCACATACGCAGGTTTCCTTCGGTCTCTACTGAAGGAAGGAATCTGAGTATTATTTACCTTAAGTTGTATAATACTGGATAGTTTTTCAAGATGTTTGCCAAGTTACACTCCCCTCAGCTACGAGCATTCCCTTGCTTCCTATTCTTGCCAAGTGGCATCCTGAGCCCTTACAAAGTTGTGTCAGTACAAAGAATGTGAAACTGAATCTTCATGCTGTTTGATTCTTCATATAGTATGGGCCTTTAGGTTATACTACTCAGTTTGGAAGTTTAACTCCACGGTGCTGCTTCTTGTTATTATACTCTTTTGGTTATCTATCTTAGTGCCCAATTTATTTATTTATTTGTAAACTGGAATGTCTATTTTATTTATTTATTTTTTATGAGCAGAACATATTTATTGAGAGAAAAAAAGCTCCTGTCTGAGAGAGGGACAGGAAGGGGGGTCCCGAGTGCGTGTTCCCTCCAGTTTATTTTTGTATGCAATAGCCTTTCTCTTTCTCTTTTTCTTTTTTTTTTCTTTTTTGTCTTTTTGAGACAAGGTCTCGCTGTGCATTTCAGGCTGGCCTTGAGCTCACTTTGTAGCCCAGGCTGGTCTCGAATTCACACTGATCCTCCTGCCTCAGCCTCCCGAGTGCTGGGATTACAGGCTTGCGCCACCACGCCCGGCTGCCTTTCTCTTTTTCTAATTCCCTTCCTCTCCCCTTCCCCTCCTCTTTCTTTCTTTCTTTCTTTCCCATTTTGAGAAATAGCTAAAATCATTTTAAAGAGTAAAATTCTGCATCAATAAGCACATTCATGATGCTGTGAAACTATTAAATTCTGGAACATTTTCGTCTCCCCAAAGAGTCCCCACACCTTTTGACCTCGACCCTCTTCACCCTTCCTCTCCCTCAGGCCCTGGTCTACTTTCAGTTTCTATTCCTTCACCTGCTCTGAACACTTCCCATACATAAAGCCCTGCCGCGTAAGGGCCTCGTGGTCTGCTTCCTCCACTGAGTTTGTTTTCAAGTTCTGGCTTTGCTTGTGCAGGGCTGCCTTGCTTGTGTGAGCATATGTATACAGAAGGGGCCTGGCTGGAAAGGAAGTTTCTTGTGTGACTAATTTGTCACTGTCCCTGGAGTCACATGGTTGAGCTGATGGCCTCAGAGACCTGCTTGCTATACAGCCCCATGACACAAAAGGGTGTGCCACATGAGACTCATTTGGAGATTTCTACTCTTGATCCTGATTTGCTTCATTTATTGAGCCTCATTTTAATCAAATTTGACTTCAATGTCGGCAGTGTTCTTTGAAGTAGTCAATGACAGAATGGATACTGATGGAACCTTAAGGGCATCATGGTCAATTTTTTGAAAAGCATCTTATGGAGGGTGTGGAATGCCCACATTTTTTTAAGGAGTATTTTTATTGATGAGTTATTTTAATTTTATGAGTTTTATTATGTTAAACATGTGTACTTAACAGGAAGGTAAAATAGCAATTAAATTTTAAAATTTTAATATGTAATAAGTGCTTAGAATAAACATCAACATTTTCAACATGAATCGTTTACCTGCTTACAAGTCCTAAAATATAACAGCCAAGATAAATTCCTATGTGATCTACAAGGAAAATACAAACAAAACTTTATCACAGAAATAATCTTTGCTTCAGCTATGTGCTGAAACAGTCTTCATACATGAGAAATTCATGTTCCATATATGCCAGTACCATATCTTTTATGCTGGTAGCACGTGGGCCTTGCTTGCCTCCTGTAAAGCACCCATAGCTGCACTCTGGAAGCACAGATTAGTTTTGAAGTCCTGAGCAATTTGTGGAAACAGACACTGGAAAGGAAGTTTGCGAATCAAAAGCTCAGTGGACTTCTTTTTCTTATTGTTTATTTTATGCGGGACTGAGGTTCAAACTCACAACCTTGCACTTGCCAGGCAGGTACTTGTGCCACTGAGCTATTTTCCTGACCCCCTCAGGGGACTTCTGATAGCATCCAGTTTTGCAGAGTGCCTGGACCGAGACCTGTAGCGATGAGGTTTCTCACTCCTCCAGTAGAGGGCGCACTCTTACGGGTGGCTTTTGTAGTCATTTGGTTCCTGAGCACTTTCCCACCGGTGGAATGACAGGCGATCTGCTTGGTTCCACCCAGGGTACAGGGACCTCCTCACCCACTTTTCCTTTGGCTGGAAGGAGGCGGTGCTGGCATTAGAGAGCAACGGCAGCTCCAGAACTATAGCATCTGTTTAAGTTGTCGGGACTGGAGTTTGAACTCACGACCTTGCACTTGCCAAGCAGGCACTTGTGCCACGGAGCTATCTCACTGGCCTTTATAGCATTCTTTTCACTATGCGCTAGCCTGTTTTGATCAGCATCTGCCATGTAAGTATGCGGCCTTGGAGTTGTGCTTCTCAAACTTCCAGGTTAGCCTGAGTCTCCTCAGGAAGCGGACTGAACCACAGAATCCTCAAACACACGTCCAAACTTTTGGTTCCTGGAGGGTTGGGCTTGAGAGTGGAAACCTGCTTTTAAATTGTCACGCTGAAGGATTCTTTTCCGGGTGTCTGAGCCACACTTTCAGAAACAAACGGAAGCCACAGGTGCAGTGCCCGGCACATTGCAGACTGTTTTATGTGGCCTCTGTGCAAAGGGAGGAAAAGAGAAATTCTTGAGTGCAGGGTGAGCAAAAGATGGAAAAAAATACTGCTTTCTTAAAGGCTAAAGTGACATGCCTTCGCCTTTTAAGTGACAAAGCCGGGAGACGCAGGATGCTCATATTTATTAGGCACCTACTTTGCATTGCAAGGTAAACTCTTTGGAGGCGCCTTCCCTTTTCTTTTTGTGAAAGGAATCATCAAATACTGTTAAATTTATCTTTCTTTAGTTCATCCTCGCTCGTATTTTTCCGAGTTTATGTTGGGAAATATGGCCGCAGAGAAGGTCACATGACCTACTTTAACACAGATTTAAGCAGTGTCGCTTCTGATCTTCGCACCATTCATGTCTATGATTTTCTTAGTCTTGATGCAGATTTGGGAATAAGGCCTTTCCTAATTTGCACGAGAGTGGAATCACTTGAGAAATCTTTGTTTTTTTTCTGTATTTTTTAGGAAAGTGTCTACTGGATGTTCAGGGTCTTACTACTAGATCGGACTCATCAAGTGATCCTCCTATTTACAGCCTCCCAAGAGTTGGGATTACAGGTGCTGCTGCCGCTATCACACCCAGTTTCAGTTGCCATCTCAGTGTGCCCCAGGGGTGGGACCAACACAGCAGGCCCTGGGATTGAACCCCTGACCCCTGCGCCTGCTTTCAGGCACTTTAATCTGCTGAGCTCTTTGGCTGACCTTACTTGGGAAATCCTGAAGACAAAAGCTGCCTCACTGCTTGCCCTAGACTTTCTGAAATCACTAGGGCACTGGATGGGGAGATTTACAATTTACACGCACACACACACACACACACACACACACACACACACACACACACACGATTCCAGTGAGCACCAAAGTCTGCAAATCACTACCTCTGGCATTAGGGAAATGTCAAGGCTGGAGAGCTGTCTTCAGTGACAGATGGTGTTTGGTGGCACCAGAGCCATTTGTCCCCCTCCGGTACAAGCCGGCAATATGTTTGGGTGCTTGGCCTCTCACTTGTCTTCTTTCCGTGCAAACCAGGAACTTGGTTCACAGTCTTAGGCCTGCAACCACCTGCAGCTTCCGGCTCTGCCATTCTTTGTGATTAATACGCTGTGGGAGAAGCCAACCTGGTCTTTCCACTCCAGTCCTGGTGGTCGTGTCCCCCCCTCTGGAAACCGCAGCATCAACTGTCCCTCTGCACTCTGTTCTCTGTCCACTCTGAGAGTTCCTCACCCTCTTTAACACTGCGATTCAATCTGGAACAGCACATGTAAGAGCAGGAGTCTTGTGCTTTCAAGTAATATTTCATTGGGGTTGTTTTGATTGTTAACATTGCACTCCTTAGATTAACATTCTCTAGATTTTTATCTTTCACACATCCTGGTACTTTTCCTACCTAGCTTATATTATGGTGAGCTATTTCCTGTTTCCTCTGCAGATGAGCTGTCTCTTTGTTTTCATCACTCTCCGAAAGTACTGGGAAATAAGGGGGCCCAGAGGGGCCCTGAGGGGAGGAAGGAAAGGGATATTTCAATACAAATTACTGTCACAAAACAAAAAACAAAAAAATGCCACGAGGCTCAGGCCTGCCTGGTTACTTTCTTTTCACTGTCCTGTGGAACTGGCCCTGTGTTTGCTGATGTGGGAAGCAAAAGAGCTCAGGAGCCTACCTCAGAACCAGCATGACAAGGCCAACCTACGATTTTCAGCCCAGCCACACGTTAGAGTCTTTTGGGGTCCCTACGGGAGGCCCTGGGTTCAGGTATTTTTCAGTCCTCTCTGGTTGATTAGTATTTGTGCTGGGGATGAGAACCAGCATGTACGACGGTTCTTTAGCCACACCCCAGAGCTGGGAAGAGAACACACTCCCTGGGTTAAAATAACATTTTGTTCTGTAGCTGGAAGGGGAAAATGAAAATGTCATTTGTTTGTAAGCTTTTGGCCCCAGATTTCTGCAAGACAATTCTGCCTCTTTCTGGGCTGTTTTTTGCTGGAAACATTACCATTTCCTATTCTGACTCAGGCAGTTTGCTTGGAGTTTATCTGCTCTTAGCATGCTGCAAAGGTTTGCTCTGACTTGGGTATCTCATAATGGTTTGTAGGTTAGCCTTTTTTTTTTTTTTTGCCAAGGAGGTGGAGCGTTCCTGTGGCCATGGGCAGCCTTCGGCAGAGCCTTTGTATCCTTGGGGACATAGGGACTGTACCAACTGGGAGGAGACCTTGAACCAGATACTCCTAACCTGTCCCCAGGAAAGCCACCGAAGGGTCACCTAGGAGCTTGACAGAAATGGAAATTCTCAGTCCCCGCAGCATGCAGGCTTGCTGATTCCACAAACTCTGGGGCTGTGGCCCGGCCTTAGGTGTCCCAGCAAACCTTCCAGATGATTCTGGTATTTGTTAAAAGCTCAAGAATCATCTGGACCTGGTAGGCCTGTAATCAGCCAGCATAGGTTCTTGCCTTTGTAGAAATGGAAATTAAAACAGAAGCTGAAATCTACATAGGGGGGAAAGATTTACTGTAATTAGAAAGTTGAAGGAAGAGAAGAAAAACCTCCCGCTTAGGGAGCATATTCTCCGCAACTTTTTTTCAGGATCAGGGTTTGAACTCACAACCCTGGACTTGCCAGGCGGGCACCCTTGCACTAGCCACAAAGCTATCTCCCTGGCCCCTCTCTGCAGCTTTTCATTTCTTTTCTGTTTTTCTTTTTGGTGGTACAGGGATCAAACTCAGGACCTTGTGCTTGCCAGGCAAGCACATATTCCACTGACCTAAACTTGAGAAGGATTTTTTTTTTGGGGGGGGGGCTATCTCAGGTTGCCTCAAGGGCAGGTCTAGTGTTGCATGTGGAGCTGGGGATCGAACCACAGTCCTGATGGAGTTTGCCAAACGGGGAGCTTTAAACAACTGAGCTACTGGGCAAGCCCCCACACATTCTGATACAAGGTTTCACACTGGCCCACCCGCAGAATTGCCAGGCCAGCTTGCAAAGATTAGCAGGCTGATAGCTATGTCAGTTCTGGTGGTATAGCTTCTGAATCCTTCTGGCTGACAGCTGGTCCCATTCCAGGAATGGTATCTGTTTGAGGGGCTCTTATCAGGAGATGCTGCAGGCTTCTGGATGCTGCAGAACACCCCCTAAACCTCTTATCTCAGGGTTCTGTCTTCTTTTTTCTTTTCTTTTTTTTTTTTTTTTGTACCAGTAATCAAACTCAGGGCTTCACACTTGCCGGGCAGGCGCTGTGCTGCTACACTACATCTCTGGCTTGAAGAGAAACGGGATTCTGTGTTTTTAGGGCTAATCAACCTTCTTTGGGCAACTTTGAGACAGAAACCCCCCCACGCAATGAACATGACTGTATGCAAAGCAATGCAGAGATCTGACCCCAAATTTGCAGTAACAAAGGGTAGGAAAGGAAAGCAAAACTTTGTTCTGCCTTTAGTTACCTGTTGGTCGTCTGCAGACCCATGTGAAGTCATGACCATATGGGAGAACTAAATGTCACTCCCAGCCTGCTAGATGAGATGCCTAAAGTCAAAGAACCAATTCTTTGACTTTAGGAACAACAGAGGTTAAGAGTGGGACAATTTTGAGAGCAACAGCTCCTGAGAGAGACAGGAGGAGCCCTGAAAAATGGATTGCCAACAGGGTGAGGCTTCAGGTTCCTTTATATGATTAACTGGGTCTTTCAAGGAACAGCCTTTCTGTGCTTCCAGGTCATTGATTGCTCTTGAACAAATAAAGTGAGACATGTTCATCTGCTTTGGAGAGAAGTAGCTTCCTGTTTACTTCACAGGTGGATGCCTCCCTTTAGTTTGTCTTGAGACCTGGCAGATTTTCCAAGCCCTCCACAATGGTTTGAACTTTATATGAGTCCTGGGCCTTATTAGCCTACCTAGAAGGGATGACATTCTCGGGAGCTGAAGTTTGAAACCAAAAGCTTTTTGACTATCAGCTGTAGGTAGTGATTAAGAAACAAGGGGATATATATATATATATATATATATATATATGTTCTTTGCTTTTGAAGGAGGCCCCAGGCACTGTTCTCCTGCCCCATAACGACTTTCTGCCATACCTGACTGCCATACCCCCCAGGGTTTGTGAGGTTGGAGCACACTTTCAGAAGCTGAGCTTGCAGAATCCCGAGGGCCAAACTGTCACAGAATTGCCTGTTGTAAGCTTAACGGTCAGTATTAGGAACCTTAGGTGGGACAAGAAAACCAGAACAATGTGAGAAGGTAGATTAGGCCACCTCCACTTTAACCACTTGCCGGGTTACCCTGAGGGTCACTCCCGCAGTGTGTTTGTTGGTGTACCGAGTACACCAAGATGTGTTGACTATACCAAGATACACACCTGAGTGTCTGTTTGTTTGCTTTATATCAAACATACTGGTATAAAATGTTTCTGTTCAGAATGTTGTATTCCCCTGCGGCAATTTAATAATGAGTTCTAGTTATTTTCTTTTCCTAATTTGTATTCCTTTTATTTTTTATTTTATTTTGCAGAACTGGGGATTAGTTGCCAGGCAGGCACTTGTGCCCTGAGCTATCTCCCTAGCCCCTCATTTTATTTGTGAGAAACAGCATAATTTTGGGTAACAATCTACAAAAATTCTTTTTCTTTTTTGTATTTTTTAGGGAAGGATCTACAGGGTGTTCAGGGTCTCACTACTAGATCAGATTCGTAATGACCCACCTGTTTACAGCCTCCCCTGTAAATGGGATTACAGGTGTGCACCACCACTCCCAGTCTCAGTTGCTGTCTCATCTAGCCCCAGGGGCGGGGCCGGCACAGCAGGCCAGGGGCTCGAACCCCCAGCCCTTGTACCTGCTTGCAGGTGCTTTAATCTGCTAAGCTATTCGGCTGGCCCTCAAAAATTCTGATCATGAGTATATTAGATATAATTTTTGTACTTCTCCATAACTCAGTGGTATTCTTTTATAATATAAAACGGACACACTTGGGACACTGAGACCAAACAGGAAGACGTGGGACACATGCTAGCGCATCAGAGAAGAAAAGTCTGGGCTAGGAAATGGTGAGACACAAAGGGCGCCTCTGAGCCATGGACTATTCGTAACACAGAAATGATAGAACTAAATGGAAGACACGAAATGAATTTCTTTTTTTTTTTTTTTTTTTTTAGGG
>PVJA010016911.1:0-42636 GCA_004027025.1 Myocastor coypus | reverse complement strand
TCTCCCTCTTGCTCCCTGTCTCTCTCCCTTCCCCTCCCTCTGGCTCTCCCTCTCCCTCTCCCTCCCCTGCCACCGCCACCAATGGGAACTGGGTGATATTATACTATGCCATAAAGCACTGTGCTGCTTTTTCTGTTGATGGCGTAGTTTCTACCACAGACATTCCCTGGCTTTCAGCCTTTTCCACACTGTTCCACATCCTAGAAAAACCCCTATTTCTACCCGGAGATCCTGTGAAATGCCCTCTTGCTTTATGGAATCATTCTCATTTCTCTGTTCCTCATTCAGACTCAGGTATTTTCTCAAAAATGCTCATTCACCGTCCTGGTGATTTTGAGGGTAATTTGGACTGAAATGGTAGTGATGGTAAATAAAAAGTGAGAGAGCCATCGTGCGCTCCCGGGACCAGGTGGGCCAGGCTTGCTGACAGAGTGGGCCCTCCTGGCAGGGCTGTGCTGCACTGGTAACAAGTGGAATGTTTTGTGGCCGTGATTTATGAGATGCCTGGTGGCAGCTCATCCAGAGTGGTGGCGTTCCGCAGCTCGTGGGTGCTCTGTGCTGGGCTGTCAGATAAGCCCCTTCCCTGCTCTGGGACGGATGAACCCTGCTTCCATCTCTGTGGGGGCAGCAAGTAGGCAGCATGCGCCCCAGTTTTGTAACGTGTTTTGGGGAGAGAAGTTTGTGTACGTGCTTCGCAAGTCCTCGGTGATTTCTGAGGGGCTGCAGGAGGAAAGTGCGTTGCGTTGTTCCCTCGAGTTTAGGGTACTGAGGGGTGGGGAATCATCGCTCTGGGGGAGCACTGGTGGCCTGCAGACCCTCAAAAGTGGGCGGGAGGGCGTGGCTCCACGGGCGTGCTGCCGCTGTTCATTAGATGAGCCCGCCAGAAAACCTGGCAGTGGTCACAGAGAGCTCTGTGGAAGAGAGATTGTGAGTCTTGGGAATGTGTAAGAGGAGGGGAGCCTGGTGTGAGACGACGTGGAGAAGG
Organism: Myocastor coypus; assembly: GCA_004027025.1. Lineage (NCBI taxonomy): Eukaryota > Metazoa > Chordata > Mammalia > Rodentia > Myocastoridae > Myocastor > Myocastor coypus. The sequence goes on along the minus strand of PVJA010016911.1, from coordinate 41,651 downwards.
TTGGGACCAGCTGCAGCGGAAGTGGACCGCGCGGAGAGGGAAGGGTGCCTTTCGTGCGGCGAGGACGGCGTGAGCGAAAGTCCTGTGCTGGGAGCTCCAGGGACAGGACAGGCGATGGGGAAGGCCAAGGAGCAGGACTGGAGTAGAGCTGAGAATGCAGGTAGAGGCTGGGGTGGCCGGTGCTCCCTCAGCAGGGGTGGAGGTCGGAGCGGCTGGGCAGTGCCTGCCTTGGCAGGGGTGGAGGTCGGAGCCGCCTGGTGGTGTGCGACTCTGCAGGGGTGGAGGTCAGAACAGCCTGGCGGTGCCCGCCTCTGCAGGGGTGGAGGTCGGAGCGGCTGGGCAGTGCCTGCCTTGGCAGGGGTGGAGGTCGGAGCAGCCTGGTGGTGCCCGCCTCTGCAGGGGTGGAGGTCGGAGCGGCTGGGCAGTGCCCGCCTCGACGGGAGTGGAGGTCGGAGCAGCTTGGTGGTGCCCGCCTCTGCAGAGGTGGAGGTCAGAACGGCCTGGTGGTGCCTGCCTTGGCAGGGGTAGAGGTCGGAGCAGCTTGGTGGTGCCCGCCTCTGCAGGGGTGGAGGTCGGAGCGGCTGGGCAGTGCCCGCCTCGGCGGGAGTGGAGGTCGGAGCAGCTTGGTGGTGCCCGCCTCTGCAGGAGTGGAGGTCAGAACGGCCTGGTGGTGCCTGCCTTGGCAGGGGTGGAGGTCGGAGCGGCTGGGCAGTGCCCTCCTCGGCGGGGGTGGAGGTCGGGGCCGCCTGGTGGTGTGCGACTCTGCAGGGGTGGAGGTCAGAACAGCCTGGCGGTGCCCACCTTGGCAGGGGTGGAGGTCGGAGCGGCCGGGCAGTGCCCACCTCTGCAGGGATGGAGGATGGAGTGGCTGGGCAGTGCACGCCTCTGCCTCGGGTGCTGCCATCTATCCTCGGGTCTGCTCATTTCCCCCCGCTGGCCAGGAATAACGCTTCCGTGTGCACAGGCTCCGCGTCTGAGCCCTGCGTCCTCCCCACCGCCTGGGTCATATGGAGGGCTCTGCCCTAGTCAGCTCTTCCTGGAGATGCTGGCTCTAGCTGGGCAGCCGTTCTGCAACGACCTTGACCGCTGAAGGTCGCTCTCTCTGCTGCCCAAGCCCAAATGGATGACCGAAAGCATCTCCCGCCAGGCCGAGCTGAGATCTGGATGCTTTGATAGCACTGAGTCAGGAGCGGGCCTTCCTGCGACCGTCCTCATGAGGGCTGCGGATGCCCCAGGGTTCCCCCGTTTCCCACTTCTTAGTAGGTGGTATCCGTTTGCTGCTGTGTTAAGGCCGTGCCATCGTGGGCGAAAACACAGGACTTCTTTTCTTGCATAAGAAGAAGTCTCGGTTTTGCAGAATTCCTTCCTCTGTCCTGGGGAAGTAGGCCGGCATTTTGGAGCACCCAGGAAGACATTTCCTACATCAGCAGCACTGCTCTGAGCCAGGAATTGGCTGGAAGTGAAAGAACCATTTTATCTGCAAGTGACAAAACGTGTCCCTTTCTTTCTAGCTGGAGCCTGCCAACGCTGGCTTCTGCCCAAATTGTAATCACTCCATACCACGGTTGTTGATTTAAAAAAAAAAAAAAGGTTTCCAACAGACTGAAGATCATCCTCAGGCGCGCAGAGGGATTGCAGCCGACCTTGAACGTGAGGGATAGAATCCCTGGGCGGTAGCCGGTCAGCAGCCAGGTGACTCAGAGGTGGCTCGCAAGCCCCTTCTCTGGAGGAATTCTGGGAAAGCCCTGCAGCTGGGGTTGGGGTCAGGGAGTCTCACAGAGGTCACACACAACTGTCTAGAGCATCTGGGTCCTGTCCGCAAGGCCTGCGGTCCACCGCGGACTCGTGCTGCGTCGGCAGGGCAGGGAGGACTGTGCTCTGGGTAGCAGATGGGACTTCGACAGCCTTAGAGTTTGCTTATCAGAAGAGTGCTTAGTGCACACTCTTTATTATTCTAAGTGGTTCGTAAATATTGACTCGGTTTTCATAACCACCCTGAGTGCTAGGGACCATTATCATTCCCCCCCCCCTTTTTTTTCAGATGAGGAAACTGAGGTGCAGAAATTTTAAGTAATTTTCCCAAGGTTGTTTTCCTGGGTTGACTTTGCCCAGAGACACACTGTGAAGACGCTGACTGGCCCCAGGAAAAGCGGTGGCGTGTGTGTTGGCACGCGTGGTCCCCAAGTGCCACAGCTCATCCCTGGGCTGCTCACAGTGCCCATCACCGTCAAGGCCCTGCGCATCGTTGCTACGCTGTGTTGGTATGGGAGTAGCGGCAAAGGGAAGGAAGTCCGAGTTTTTAATACACATGCGTTTTCAAAGCGGATGCTTTGGCTCCGTGGCTGGGTGGGTCGCAGATGGGGCCTGCTGAGGCTGAGGCCCTGCTGGGTAGCAAGCGCAGTGGCTGGCTTTGGGCTGTGGGTGCTGCATCCCGCGGAACCTGGGGGATGCCCTGAACGTGCTCCCGAGTCTCCCCACCGAGGGATGGGCCGCGGCTCCCTCCCTCCCTCCCTCCCTCTCTCCCTCCCTCCCTCCCTCCCTCCCTCCCGCACGCCAGCATCTCTCGGGGCCTGCTGGTGGGAGCTGCTTGCTCCTGCAACCACAACGTGAGCCAGAGCCCACGTCGCAGGTGTTGGCAGCGAGCGGCCCCAGGTGTGGGAGCAGGGCTGGAGGGCCTCGGCCGCGCCGGCGCATCTGGCAGTAGAGCCTGGCATGCAGGGCAGGCTGCCTGGTTTGGATCCCGGCTCTGCCGCCTGCGCGCTACATGGCTGGAGGCGCGCTGCTTATCCCTGGAAGCTTCTGGTCCCCGTGTTTGTGCATCGGGACTTAGGGCCCCCCGACCCGTGAGGCTGCGAGGGCCAGCCGAGGTGGCGCGCATACGTGCGCTCAGGTGGTGCTGCAGCTGCCCCAGGTGGTCGGTGCGGCTCAGAACACGCTCTTACTAGCAGGGGGTGGGAGTCTGCAGCTCTCCCGGGCTGTCAGAGCCCGTCCTGCAGGGCCGGGCAGCTGGACTGCCCCATAGCAGCTCCTTGCGGGGGCTGGGTGTGCGGGGGAGACTGCAGCCGGAGCCCAGACGGGCCCTGCAGGTCATCTTGTGGGGCCTGGAGTCTGCCCTGCTGAGGAGCCTTGGCTGCCCCCAGACCTCCGTGGAGAGCCTTGCCTCTCTGCTGGATGTGCAGTCTCTTCGAGCACTGGAGCTCCACGTGGCACCCAGGAAGGGCGAGCCCTGTGGGCCCCTCCCTGGAGGCGTGGCCTAGTAGCGCGAAAACGTGCAGCTTTGGTTCAGGTCCCGGCCTTGCCATGCTTGCTCGCTGGTAGGGGAGTTCCCAGGGTCCCAGGGATGCTGGGGTCCGCAGAGGACCTGTGGCAGGCTCTTGTCCTCCTCGAACTCCTTGTGTTGAGGTCACAGGCCCCAATGCTGTCAAGAGCCAGGCAGATGACAGGAAAGGGCGGAGGCCTGGTCTACACGATGCTGCTAGATCTACGTTTTCAAAGGAAGGGAGGAGCCTGAGTTTTCATAAGGCATCTGCCTGACTTTCAGTGGTTGGCAACTGTTTTGTGTTAAAACAAACACCATCAGGAGCAGACCGGCAACATTAGTGGACCTCTAGCTTCTCAGTTCAGTGATGTCTGGCTAGTTCTGTTTTCTGTTGCTATAACAAAATACCTGAAGCTGACTACTTTAAAAAGATTTCTTGAAGAAACAAACAAACAAAAACCTCGTTGTTTTGAAGGCTGAGAGCCCAAGATTGGCCTCTGGTGCGTTGTGCCACAGCTGGGTCACGTGTGTGACAGAATGAGAATGGAGCTGGGTGTGCATCGGAGGGGCCGGTATGGAAAGGGCTTCACTTTATGACAACTAGCTCTTGAGGAGCTAGCGCCACAGACCCATAGACTTTGGAGAGTTGCATCCAGGGGCCCCGTTCCTTCCTCTTACGCCCACCTTTTGAAGATCCTCCTGCCACGCACATCACTGGAGGGACCAGGCTCTGGCACAGCAGACTTTGGGGCACACCCGAGCCGTGTCCAGAGCAGAACAGACACCCGAAGCAGAAACAGAAAGCAAACAGGAGCGGAGTGAGCCAGGAGAGCTGCCAGCCCAGAACAAGCAGAGGGGAGGCCTGCGGGGCGAGCCGTGAGGCTGTCGGCTATGTGCAGCTCTTTGAAGACAAAGGAGAAAACCCAAGCTGAAGCTAAAGTAATCCGGAGCTTCTGAGCAGAGTCCAAGAAGAAGTTGGAAAGTGTGAGCACCGCGCCTCGATTCTCAGTGGGCCCGTGCAAAAGGGGGGCCCACCAGGACCTCAGGTGGATATAGACACTCACGGTGGCTGGCCTAGGCACTGGGACCTGGGGCAGGTGGGGCTGCGGGCTGCATGGGCCAGGCTGGAGAGCAGATATGTGGATCTGATGGATCCCGAGTCAGGTAGGAGACATGGTGGGGCAGGAGAGTGCCCAGGGTGGGGTAGGACGGGGGCGTGGCCAGGGTGGGTGGGGCGGGGGCGGGGCCAGGGTGGGGTGGGGCTCCAGGTCCGTGGCCTGGAGGGGAGGCTCTGGCTGTGAGCACAGCGCCTGGGCAGACAGCACGGCTCCCACCCTGCTCTGAGGACGATCTTTCTTGCAAACGAGATGATCTTGTGGGCTTTCTCTCTATTAAAGAGAATAAAAAATTCTTTTTAATTAAAAATGATACAGAATTTCATAAAACAACGTAGGATTTCAACAGTTGCTGTTACATTGCATATTGTTGTCTTCAAAGTAGTTGTTTGGCTTGGCAGATATAAGCATGCAAATTTGGCCCAAAATATTAAGCATTATGTGTTACTTTCGGTAAACTAACGGAAATCGGTAGTGCAGTTATCTGAGCTATCCTGTGTATATAAAACTGATACAAATTAGCAGTACCTTACCTTGGCTATCTTGTGGACGCATGTATACTCGCCCCTCCCTCCTTCCTTCTTTTCTCCCTTCCCCCATCCCAGGTATTCTTTCCATGTGAACAGTCTCTCTCCCTTTCACGGTATCTGTTGTACCTTCTTTATTTACCCTTTCAGGTTCTTACACTAGCAAGACAATATAATGACTGATTTATTTCACTTAGTATGTATGAGTATGGGACCGGGAAAATACCCAAAGGGAAACAGCTGGGTCGGATGGGACCTCTAATCCGAGGGTTTTTGAGGAGTCTCCACACTGAGCCTTGAGGTCTTAGTCACCCCCTTTTGCTCGTAACCCCCATGTCCCTGTCTCCAGGTCAGATAAGTTCCCAAGCACCACCATTGCTCAGCAGCCGTGTCCACCCAGCTGATCTCAGTGTTAAAAAGCTCTTCCACCTCAGCACATCGTTACAGTAAAATAACCTCCCTGGATCAGCCAGCTTTCCTTTACAAGGACAAACTATAGAACCTGAAAAGCGCGGCTGAGGAGAGGAAGGGCTGCCCCTGGCTTGTGGTCTCCGTCTGTGGTCCGCTGGCCCTCATGCAGCAAGATCGTGGCAAAAGAATTTGTGGGGTGGAGCCGATGGGCTGGACAGCAGAGGAGCAGAGGGGCCAGGAGAGCCAGAGAGAAGCACAGGAGGGCAGGCCAAGGGCCAGGCCACCCCGGGGCCAGGCCACCCCGGGGCCACCTCTCTCAGCCCCCACCCCAGTACATTGGGCTGTGTCCTCATCTGTGGATTAATCCGCCAAAGAGGTGGGCACCGGCAGTGCTCACGTGGATCCTTATAGGAAGCTCTGTGTTCAGACCACAGCCCAGTCCACTGCTCCCGCAGTTCTGTTAGCCAAACTGCAGAAGTACTCATAAAACAGAACAACGAGCGGCGGCAGTTAAGGAGACTCAGCGCCCCAGGGAGACACTCCCTGGGCACAGGGGCACACACCTGCGGTGCCAGTGCTTTGGGAGGCCGAGGCAGGAGGCTCGAGAGTTTGAGCCCAGCTCTGCAACTCAGTAAGATCTTGCCTCAAAATAAAAGTTCTAAAAAGCAGTTGGGTTCACTTCCCAGGACTGCACACGCAAAAGAAGGGAACTTGCTGATTCGTGCAACCTGGGTGACGTTTAAGAAAGTTGGATGCGTAAAAGAGATCAGACGTGAAAGAGGATCTACCCTTGAATTCTTTTCAGGAAAAATTCAAGAACGGACAAAATGGGCCTACGAGCAGAAGCCAGAGCACCGGCCACCTATATTGTGAGAGAAGGGTGGGTCAGAAGCATTAGCGGGTGACGGCGACGTGTTATCTCCTTGGGGAGACGGGCTGCGTGAGTGAGTGGATTTGTCAATTTGTCACGATTCGTGGAAATGGCTGCTTCAGATTCGTGTGCTTCACTAGATAAGGCTCGATTTTAAGGCACTAATTGTCAAAAGAGAAGAGGACGATGGAAGCTTTGTCAGCCGTGGTCCCTGACTGACAACAGTGGGGCCTGCGATACGCAAGGACCAACCTCGTCCTATGAGGCCCAGTGGGGAAGAGGGCTCTCGGTAGTGGGGCTGCGGTCCGATTGGCCGTCCCTCCCCACCCCCGTCTGCTCTTCCACACTCCTCTTCTTCCCAGTGGGAAGAGCCCCCCACAGCTGCTCAGAGCAGAAGTCGGGCATGCCCTTACCTTACCCCTCACCTCCCTTCTTTCCCGCCCAGTGCACCCCTGCGTGTGCTAGCTCTGTCTGCCGCATAGGTTCTGATTCGTCATCGTCGCTGTCCACCTTGTCCACCTTGGCAGCCCCGGGCAGTCCCCAAGCTCACAGGGGCTCTCTCTGGCCTTCCGAAAGCCTCTGTGGAGTGGCAGAGCGTGCTCGGAGCCAGCCTGCACCCTCCGTGTGCCCTGCAGAGACTTACTGAGCTTTGGCCGCAGCTCTGCCCTGTGTCCTGCGCTCAGCCGGGCCGCTCGGTTCTGCGAATGTCCTGCTCTCAGACCCACGACTGCTGCTGCCGCCGCCGCCACCTGCACAGCTTCTTCCCTGGGTAATTTTAACGTCCCTTTTGGACACTGTGAGAGGACCCATTCTCTGTTTTGCTACCCACCCTCAGCATCTCGACCAGTACTGAGCATGCAGCAGGCCTCAGTCAGTACTTCCTGACCTACTGAGTCCTCTTCGTTAACAGGCAGAGCCCAGAAAAATGTGTCACTCTTTGTTGTCAAAAGGCAACCGGTAGCGGGTAGTGCAGAGACCGTAGTTGCTGTCGAGCGCCGAGCCCGCTGTGCGCAGGTGGTGGCTGCGGAGGATTCTGTGATCCCTTCCCCGTGGTCCCGTCTCAATCTTCTTGACCCAGGGTCCGAGGCTTATTGGGAAGCTCCACCCGCAAAGTGCAACTGGGGTCCAGGCCCAGCTGCAGGTACCAGGGAGCAGCGGAGAACAACACGCGGAGGCTTCGTTTGCGGGGCGCTGACATTCCGGTGGGAAGGGAAAGACGGCCAACTGAAAAACAAGTAAACATATGGCTAGCATGGTGACAAGGGACAGGGAGAAGATTAAGGAAGTGTGGGGCGGAGAGTGCCCCGTCACTGCAGGTTCCGCTCAGGGACGCACTCTCCTACAGACGAGGCCGCTGCGACCAAATGTGGCAGCCAGGGCAGAGGCACAGTCACTGCCTGCAGAGGACGGCGGAAAGGCCGGCGTGCAAGCAGCAGGGCCAGAGGCAGAGACCAGAGAGGGCCAGCAAGTCCCAGGTCACCTGCGGCCCTTGGCTTTCACTAGGAGAGAAGCTGGGAGGGCAGTGGCCCAAGCCCACAGAGGTCCCCAGGGTCTGGGGACCCAACACAGCCGTTGGGTCAGAGGCTGCACTGCCACCCTGGAACAGAGTGCTGGTGGTGCTGGACCCCGTCGAGGCCTCCTTCCTTTCTCATTCCAAATCGTGTGCTGCCGCTGGGACTCGCGCAGCAGGGGGCTGCTCACCCATGACACTGGGGACACTGTGGCCTCGCCCGTCCTTCCAGCCAACAACCTGCAGCTGGGGCTGTGCTCGTTAGAAAAGCTGTGGGGTGAGACGCAGCCCTGCTCTTGCAGGTTCCACTTGCCTAGATGGAGAACAGTGAAGGGGGTAGCGTCTACCAGCAGCGGGAGGTGACACGGGGGACGGAGTCGGCAGGAGGACGTCATCAGGGCAGGCTTCCCTGTGGAAGTGGACGTGGGAGAGTGGCAGCCAGGCTGGGGCAAGGAGAACAGTGGCCATGCCCAGGGCAGCAGCGAGGTCCTGAGCCACTGGACTTCATGTTGCACCCAGCGGGAGCTGCGAAGACAAATCGGTGTGAGAAGAGCAAAAGCCTGCCTGGGCCCCCAGCTGCCCTGCGTGGTCAGGCGGCGCCCTGCTCTGGCCTGGACAAGTGCTAGAAGGCAGGAGCAGGGAGCGTGCCGAGGAGCAGGCTTCACCTGATAGCTGGGAAGAAAAGCAGAAGAGGAAACATTGGGGTCCCCTATTCTCCCGGGAGAGCAGCCCTGTAACCCAAAGGCCTTCTGCAAACACCTGCCTCCAAGTCCCTCCATCTCCAGGTGCAGCACCCCAGGGACCAGGCCTTCCGTGCATAGCCCCTGGGGGTGTTGATCCAGCAACAGTCCCAGGCAGGACCTGGTTCCTTGAGGCCAGTGGAAGGGCCTTGACCTTGTGGGGTGCCCCTGCACCACTGGAGCATGTGGGCGGGAGGTGACTGGGGTGGGTGAGAAGCTCCCCCCACGGGACTGCCTGTGAAGTCCAGGACAAGGCGTGGGGGACACACGCAGGCACGCAGGAGAAAGGTGAAGGTGGGCAGTAGGGGCGCAGCTCCTGGGGCTGGGCATTGCAGTAGGGGTGCAAGAGTCCAGCTCCCCACAGGAGATGTGACCTGCAGGTCCTGCTCCTGAGGACTGTGTGTCTGCCTACCACAGTGTCCCTAGGCCTTAATCTCATCTCTCATGTTCTTCCTCCTCCAGAGGGCCAAGATCGGCCAGGGCACCAAGGCTCCGGAAGAGAAGACGGCCAATACTGTCTCCAAATTTGACAGCAATGGCAGCCGGGACCGGATGAAACTGACCGACTTTAACTTCCTGATGGTGCTGGGGAAGGGCAGCTTTGGCAAGGTACGGTGTGACCTGGTGGCTGCCGCCCTCCCGGAAGGAACAGCCGCCTACGTGGGGTCCGTGTTTTAAGGGAGGAAAGAGGCAGAAGTAAACAGACAGATCTACCTGGCGGCTCATACCTAATATGAAATGAGTGCCCTGCCACTGGTTGGCAGGGGGCTGCTCAAGATTCCCTAAGAAGGTGCCTTTTGAACCGAGACCCAGGGTAAGAATGACCTGGACATGTGCCCAGCAGAGAGAGAGCAGGCTCAGAGGTCTTGAGGGGCAAGCTGCTGGATTCTAGCTGCCACCAGAGGCGCAGGGAGCACAGAGCCACGGCAGGTGGCGGCGGTGGTAGGCTGCGGGAGACGTGGAGCAGGGTCCGATTGCGCGGAGCCTTAAGAACCACCAAGAGGGTTCTGGACATTTTTCACAGTGCAGTGAGGAGCCACTGAAAGTTCTTGAGCAGAGAAGCACCGCGTGAGGTTTGCCTGTTGGGCAAGGTCGCCGTGGCAGCTGAGAATGGAAACGATTCCTCTCAAGTAGCAGCATGGTGCAGATGACCCCGCGCCTCATGGATGCTTGTGTAGATGCCACGAGGCGCTGTGGTACCCAGGTTGAGATTGTGCTATGAGCATTCCTGACTTGTTCAGTGGTGGTTGGGGTCTCGTGGTCCCTCTGTGAGCCACGAAGGTGTCCAGGAAAAATCTCAGGTGTGCAAAAAAAAGTAGACATTTCTTTTCCATCCCTAAAACTGAAGCCATAAGTCGTGGAGCTCTGCATGACCTTCCCTGGCTCCTTCACCCTTGCCTTCCCCTGCCACGGACTGCCCAGTTCCTCCAGAGTAGGTCACACGGTCGCTGGCCTTGTTCCATCCTCGCTGATGCAGCCTTCATCCGTTCTAAACCGTGGGTCCCCTGGGCTGCTGCAGATGCCCCTGGTGTATGTCCCACCCCCAGCCTTGTCACCTGTAGCCAGTATGCTTTCCAGTTAGCAGCGAGTGTGATTTTTAGAACTTACCCTGCGTCAAAGCCGCGGGGCTCCCTGCCCGGGGCCTCCAGGGCCCACCCGCTGCAGAAGCGGTTCTCCGCTGCGCTGGTGGCCAGCTCGGCCTCTCATGCGCTCGTGGGTGTTCTCTGCCGGCCCCTCCTTCGAGTCTTCACTTTCCCCTCTCCCCCACCGCACGCTACGCACAGCCGTGGCCCTGGGTCACCACACACACAGCACACAGGCTCCGTCCCCCCTCGAGGCATCTCTGACATTCATCTCGGGTCTTCTTCACACGGCCGGCTGGCTCCTCCTCGGCCTTCCCACCTCAGCTTCCGCGTCCAGTCTGACCGTCCACCCCAGGAGCCGCTCACGTATTCTCCCTCACATTTCCCCCTCTCGTGGAATCCGTCCTTGGTGGACACTGTCCCTACTCCCTTTCTGATGCCCCCCTAGCTCTCTCTCCTGGATTTAAGGTCCAGAAGAGAATGGATCTTCTCTGCTGTGGTTGCCGCTCTGTTTCCGGAGCTGCGACTTGAATTCAATCAGTGCCGGGACGGAAAGCGTGCATGTCTCTGCCTGTGGGTGACAGGGTCATCTGAGGAGACAGAATAAAGAGTCAGCAATGCTTGGCATGGGAGAGGGAGAGAGGACGCTTGCGGGAGTCATGGAGCTGCCCAAGGCCAGAAGGGTTAGAAAACACACAGTTGGCTCAGCACTGTGGGCTTCTCCTTCCACAGCTCTGAGCAGCCCGCGTGTTGGGATGAAGAAGCCGTTGGCGAGCTTGAGCGCAGGTTGGGGATGAGCCGGGCCACGGGACCAGAAGATCGGGGTGGCAGGAGAGCGGGGTTTCCGGAAGAGAGATGGCCACACGGACCGCGGAGCAGGGCCCCGAGCGAGCAGGAGAGTTTAACTCAGTGATTGAAAATGCAGCCCTGCCCAGGGTGGGAAAGAACCCTAGTGGGAAGAGGGTCATCTGAGTCGGAAAGAAGGCGCCTGGAGCTTCGGGTGCGGCCTCATCCGGGAGGCCTGTTGCCTGAGGGTGAGGAAGAACAGAAGCAGTTAGATCCCTGACAACAAAGCGGAAATCCACCAAGGTGACCAAGAGGCTACAGGCTGAGGCTACTAGGGAGGCTGTGTTTGTGTCACTTGTGTGTTTGTTTTGTTGTGCTTTTGCAGTAGTGTGGGTTAAACCAGGGACTCCCCGTGCTAGATGCACATCCTACCACTGACCCGGGACCCTAATCCCTCCACCCCTTTACAATGAGATTTTGTGCAGATCAGGTCCCCTGGTGTAGCCCCAGCTGGCCTTGAACCTGTGACCCTCCTGTGTGAGCCCGTCAAGTGTTGGAATTATAGGCATATTCTACCATGACCAGCTACCGGGGAGGTTTTCTGATTAAAATTTTTAAGCTGGGGTCAGTGGTGCACACCTGTGGTCCCAGCTACTCAGGAGGCTGAGGCAGGAGTTGAGCTCAGGGGCTTAAGGCCAGCATGACAACACAGTGAGACTCCAGCTCAAAAAAGAAAAAAATTGATGTATGCATATATTTTTCTCATTTGCATAGACCTTAAAACAGCATGACGGAGCTATAACTCAGAGTCCTTCGGTCCAGTAAGGTGTACAGTCCAGTGGCTTTCTCTGCTTCCTGTAACCATTGCTACAGTTTTAGAATTTTCACCATCTATAAAAGAAACTTTGTACCCATGAATAGTCAAACCTCATTGCTCTCCTCTCCAATTATGTTTTTAATAAGTCTTGTGTTCACACGGTTCAGAATTAAAATTGTATTGAAGGGATAAACACCAAGAAATCTGGCTTCCTCCAAGGCCAGCTCTCCCTGCGACCCCTTGCTGCCGCGGTCCTCGTAGGTGAAGCTCGGCTGATTTAATTTGCTTCTCGCTAGCCTCTCGGTGCTAATCTAGCATTCTTACTTCTGTCCTCATTAACTGAAAAGTCTGCACGCTGCGCACATGTGTGCGATCACTTAACAATGCAGGTTGGAGAATGTTTTATGGAGGAGTGGATACTCCTGAAGGCCTGGTGGAGAGGATCAGAGCTTGGGGAGGGCGAGTGGTGGGAGAGTGGATCATTGGGGAAGACGGAGGGAGGACGGGAGAATAGATCATATGTTTCCATAGTAACTGTGAAAATAATGGTGAGCTCCCTTCCAGGCCGGGGTGTAGCATCAAATAAGGCGCAGAGGAGGGCAACAGCCCGTCATGAAAGCATAACAGAACAGCAAACATCTAGTAATCCTGTGCGACTTTAGTTTTGACAGTCACAGTTTTAAATTAATGTGGCTTCGTGTTTGCATGCCTGCTTTGAACATCTCACAGAGTTGGGTGAGGTGCACAGATCAGATCCCTCATGCAGAGGCGCTCGCAGCGGCGCGGTTGGCTTTCTCCCTGGAAGATGAAAGAGCCCAGCCTGTGGGGCTCACACCCCGCCTCACCTGGCTCTGCCATATCTGCACTGGCCCAGAAAACAGGCTTTTAAACACTGTTATAATTTGCAGAGCAACTAGGGAATGACACGAGCATTTTGTTAAGATCTGTGGAAATGAAACAAGAGGGAAAATGAGTGTGAAGGCCATTCTTCGCAGTGCGTTGGCCCCGTTAAAAAAAAAAGTTCAGAAGAAGAGCAGTCAGGAAACTGGTCTCTCCTGGGATGGTGGGGACGTCGGTCTGGAAAGGCTGTCTCAGCAGGCTGACCTTGCCCGGCTGGCTGACCTGCTGGAGATAGGTGTTGGTCAGCGCTTTGGTGATAGGGTATGGACCACGTTATCCGAGTATTATGTAATGCTGATTTTTACAGCTACATTCTTTACCCTCTATTTTTAATAATTCTTTCAACCTTTTCCAAGCTCTATAGAGTGTTGCCAAGCTGTACTTTTCAGAGATTAAATATGTGTGGTTGTTGATCTTTTTCTGGAGTTGAGATTGCCCTGTCTGTCTGTCCGTCTGTCTGTCTGTCTGTCTGTCTAGATGGGTTATACAAGTTGACCTTATAAAATAAACACAAGTAAGCCACAAAGAATATATGCAAATATAGCTCTTTACAGACCAAACGTCTGTCAGCGCATATTAAGTACTTAGTGTTGCTTGTTTTCTGAGACTTCATCTATACTTGTGGCAAATGATTTGGGAGTTTGAGAGAAAACATTCTCGCCGGCTGTGTCACCTGTCCCACCTGCGTTTCTCCTCATGCCCCTGGTTGTCCCCAACGTTTACTCAGCTCTTCCTGACTACCTAGACTGTGCTATGGCTTGCATCCTTCACACGACGCCAGCCGTTGCCACGGTTCTACAGGGTGGCTGCTGGCCAGAGGCCTCCTGCACCTGCCCAGAAATTGTAAATCAGGGACGATGGGAGAAATTCTTCATGATCACACTGCTGGGAGGAGGTGGGGCCGGGGCCGGAAGGCACGATGTGTGACCCCAGCACCCCTTGGGGCCCCCCACACCTCCCAAACGCTTAGTCTTTTCTTTCTCCGTCATGTGAAGCAACAGCTACAAAACCACTAAACAAGCTGCAGAAAGACATTGGTGGTTTTCTCCTTCTTCCATAAGATAGTTCCAAGTGGTGGCTGCCCTGGCCGAGGCAAGCATGTGGATATTACGTATTAAAGCACTAGCTTCTGCCTTGAACTTGTGGCTTTCACATGATAGGAAAAGAAAGTCGATGCTTTCTTGAGCCCCTGAGGGGGCACTGGGCCTTGGGCTGTGCCTGGCCTGCACAGGGGAAGAGCCCTCCTACTTTTGACCCCAGCATGGTCCCAGTAGCATCCCTGCCCCCCACCCGTCACCTCCCCAGAGGTCAGGTGCCTCACGAGGGCACTCTGTGGACACAAGTGAACAGCCCAAAGTCCAGGCCGCAGACACTGTGCTTGCTGATACAGCCAGACTCGGCACTGAACGGCCAACAGAAGAAATTGCCCGGGGAGATTAAAAGGCAGCTGAGTTCGTGCCGGTACCTAAGGTCTTCTATAAAGTCTTTGAGCTCCAGTTGTGGGAGTCTATCCTAATTTTAATCTCATTAGCGGTATGTACACACACACACACACACACTCACACACAGGCACCCACTAGACACGGTTCCATAACCCTACACACAAAAGCACGTCCCTTTACTTCAATCCTCTTTGCTATCTTCCTGCACCATATGGTGAATTCCTTTATCACATGGTTCACAGAGAGCTGAGCGTCTCTGCTACCTGTTCCCTTAATCCTCTTCCAGAGAAGCCTTTGACACTTGCTGTCTGGTCTTGGATCCCTGCCTTCCCTTTGATTCCCTCCAGTTAGGGCCCCTTCCGCAGCCCCCGAACGCCCATGTGCAGCTCTCATTGCTGCATGACGTTGCCAGCGGATCTCAGCCAAACCGCCTTCCCTGACCCTCGGGTCTCTCCTCAGTGACATAGCCTGCTGCCTCTGCTTAGCTCCTTTGCTCTGTGGGAGATAGTAAAGTACAAAGCGTGATGAAGACCATTCTCCTGGACAAAATTCATGGTCACCAGGAAAACAAAAATGTCAGGAATTTGAGGTTCCCTACACCCCAGCTGCTATAAGTAGATGGTCCTGCCGGAGAGGGAAAGCGGGGCGTGTGTTGCTTGGGTGTGGGTGGCTTGCTTCTGTGCATCTCACCGAGCCCACAGGCTGGATGAGGTGGGCCACAGAAGCCCGGCCACCAGGTCTGGCTCGGAGCCTTCAGCCTCTTACCGTGCTCCTTGCTGTGGTCACTGTGGGCGTGGGTCAGCACCACCTCTCGGCCTCATCACGGTTCAAGTCTCCACGTGTAATCCCCGACTCTAGAAGGTCCTCTGAGGTCAGGATTCCGAGAACCAGAAGGTGAAGGTCTTCCGGTGGGGCCTGGGCCTCACTCGTTGTGCCCAAGAGGAACAGCCATGGTCTCACCACACATCAGGAAGGATGAGTAGCAAGGATGTTCTCTCTAGGAAGAAGATATTGTATGAGCAGTTTCTGCAACAGCAGGAAGAGGAGGGCTGTCCTGCCTGGTGCGCGGCTCCAGATGAGGGTGTCCGTTAGGTCTACATCGGTTTTAAGTGTTGCTGGTTCCTGGCCTCCAGTGTTGTCTAGTAAGTCAGGTCACTTTACTGAGAGACCGGCAGAGGTGATTAGCATGGAAGCTCCCTGGGGCCCAGCTGTGCTGCACTTGGGCATCTGTCGTCACCGTGTCCCTACGTGCGAGTCCAGGAACCTGTCATCCTCCTAAAGTGAGCCTGGCTCACTAGCAGCAGGGCCTCTTGACAGTGTTTCCTGGAACAGACACAGCACGAACCTGCAGCCTGCAGCTGTCTGAGTCACTTTCCCATCCCTGGAACAAACTCCCCAACTCCCAGGGCACAGAGCAAGAGAGGGTCACCTGGCCGACGGCATCAGCAGGCTCAGGCTCTGGTTAGCTGGCTCCAAGGCAAGGATGGCGAGGTGAAAGGGCATGCCCAGGGGAGGCTGCTCCCCCAGCCTAGCTGGGAAGCATTGGATGGGGGGATAAGGGCACACCCCCAGGCCCCCGAGGAGCACACCCAGCTGTCCACAAGCTCATGGCGGACAGACGCACCGTTGTTCCCTAGCCCAGTTGCCCAAGAGCCCACTGGGAACTCAAGAGCTGGGGAGACGTTTTAGATCTAAACGAGACTCGTAAGGGTCCAGCAGTCATGATGCGTACTTGGGATGTACACACATGGGTTGCCCCCCAGATTAGAAGTGCCACTGAGTGTCTCGGTCCTCCCTGGGCCTCCTTCAGTGTCACACTGCGCCCTAACTTCACTGAACAGCCTGGCAGGGTCACGATAACTTCCGGCGCTGGGAGCTCACCCAAGTGTTCATATGTCTTGCTTATTTGATTTGCACAGCAGGCCTGGGAAGTAGGTGCTGTCTCTCTGTTGTACAGATGAGAAAACAGAGTCTCAGAGAGGAGAGGAGCATGTGGGTAGGCAGCAAGGAGCCGATTGGGAGCTAGTACGGGAGCCACGTGTCCTCTGCCGTGGCCCTGAGGTTCATTCTGGCCACGGAGAAACTGCAGCCTGCATCGCTAGAGGTCTGCGACGTGGACACGAAGCCAGGCGCATGTGCAGAGCCGCTCGGCTCTGGGGAAGTGGCTTTCCTCATGTAAACCAGCAGTCAAATCGGGTGCGGACCCTTAGGATTCATTGTGTAGCCTTTTTGGTAAAAGCAAACAATGACCGGCTTGCTTTCCCAGAAACCATCTAGAAAAAAGAAGGGTCAAATTAAATCAGTTTTTATTCTAACCACTAGCTTTGTTGAATTTAACATATGACCAAAGCAATTTGTGCAAGCCATACATGTCACCAAGGTAAGCATTTCTTTTTTTTTT
The DNA here is from genome assembly GCA_004027025.1 of Myocastor coypus. Classification (NCBI taxonomy): domain Eukaryota; kingdom Metazoa; phylum Chordata; class Mammalia; order Rodentia; family Myocastoridae; genus Myocastor; species Myocastor coypus. The sequence continues at coordinate 25,289 of PVJA010016911.1, read as the reverse complement.
TTTTCTTATAGCGAGATTGCCTCCACCTCAACTGGAAAATCTGAGGAATAGAATGCAGTGCCATTAATCATGGTTATCATGCCATGCCTCAAACTCTAGTACTTCTTTCTCTTTATTATTATTATTATTATTATTATTATTTTTTTTTTTTTTTTTTTTTTTTTTTTTTTTTTTTTTTTTTTTTTTTTTTTTTTTTTTTTTTTTTTTTTTTTTTTTTTTTTTTTTTTTTTTTTTTTTTTTTTTTTTTTTTTTTTTTTTTTTTTTTTTTTTTTTTTTTTTTTTTTTGTATTTTAGGGAAGGGTCTACAGGGTGCTCAGAGTCTCACTGCTAGATCGGGCTCGTAGCGATCCACCTGTTAGCAGCCTGCCCAGAGCTGGGATTACAGGTGCACGCCGCATGCCCAGTCTCAACTGCTGTCTCAGCATGCCCCGGGGCAGAACCGGCACAGCAAGCCAGGGGATTGAGCCCCCTGCACCTGCTTGCAGGCACTTTAATCCACTGAGCTATTTGGCCAGCCCCTTAGTCCTCTTACTAGTGACATTTTGTAGCCCTGAGCAGCATCTTCCTGTGCCACACCTGCCTGGTGCCCAGAGCAGTGACCATCCCGCTCTGGTTCTCCAGGTTGGACCTTTCCATTCATTATGTGTGAGACCCTACAGCGTGCCTGGCTAATGCCACTTAGCACGAGGTCCCCCAAGGTTGCCAGTGTTTATTTTCAGCTCCCCACAAAACCCCCTTAATAGCTAGAATGGATGCACATAATTTCTATTAATGTTACTAATGAGAGTCAGCTCGGCCTTGAGTGCTTTTGTAGGAGTCCTTTCACATTTGTTTCTTTTTTTTTTTTTTTTTTGCGGAACCGGGGATTGAACTCAGGTCCTTGTGTTTGCCAGGCAAGTGCTTATTCTACTGAGCCATCTCAGAGGCTGGTGGGGGCCTCCTATCCCACAGGAGGTTCTACCGGTCACAGCATGGCTTCCTCTGGAGAGCCTGCGTCCAGCCCTACTGCCCAGCAGAGAGGAGGGCTTGGCATTTCCTTCCTAGCCCTGCGTTAGCCTCCTCGGCCACAGCTGTTACAGAAAGATTAATGTTTTCCCATTCTTCTTTTCCCTTTCCTGTATACAGAGAATGTGGGGAACAGCCACTCATCTCTCTGGATGGAGTTAGAAGGTCCTTAGTCTCTGTGCACGTATCTTCATGCTAATAACTATGTCTTGGGCTGGAGAGAGAGTGCAGTGGTATAGGTACCTGCTGGGCAAATGCAAGGACCTGAGTTCAATCCCAGTCAGTCAATCAATCAATCATTATGTCTGTGGGTGCCGCACTCGGAGCCTTGCTGGGTTTATGTCACCTGACCTTACCCCAGCCTGTGAGAGGGGAACTACCCAACCCTCACTATGTCCCTTTCTTGGATGAGGAAACCGAGACTTACAGAGGCTAAGAAACCTGCCCAAGGATACAGAGGAGCACATGCTGGAACTAGGACTTGAACTCGATTCTGGAGCCTGAACTGGCAGTACTGGGATTTTATGGCTCTCATTAGAGACAAGCTTCCTGTCATTAGGCTCCGCAAGTACCATGATCTCCTTATGTGGCAGAGGTCACCAGCGCCTCCTGTGTTATAAGGTGGGGACCGTGACGCTGAAGCCACCCATGTCCACCGGGCTGCACCCAAAGTTCTCATGAAGTCCTGCTGCGGCGAGGTGCATGTCCTTGGGTAGCAGGTCACCAGGACTTGGCCCAAGTCCCAGCTCTTGATTACAGCCCGGGCTCATGGCCTGTGGCCAGTTTACCTCCTGATCTGTCGCAGGAAGGACCCAAATATTTAGAAGATTCTGATTTAATTGGTCTGGAGCATGGCCCAAGCACCAGGCTCAGAGAGCTCTGCAGGGAATTCTGATGGAAGCAGCAGCCTGGGAAGCTATCAGCAGGGGGACATGCGGGGGGGTGGGGCGTCGAGGGCACCTCCAGGCTGGGCTCGGCAGAAGTGCCCTCTGAGGGGTTCAGGTGGCGCAGGCAGAACCCACCAGGTGACAGCCCCAGAGAGCAGCAGAACCCTCAGATGCAGAAGGTGAAGTAGAAGGAGGAGCAGATAAGGCCTAGTCCTAGGCCCAGCCTTGTCTCCAAGCCCTGGGTGTGAGAGGGGGCTGTGTCTGAGTGGCATAGCACCAGGGAGGCCCCCCCACAGGCCCAAAGGCTTCAGCTTGACTGTCCCCCTGCCATGCTCCCCTCCTCTCAGGACACCTCGCTTGCCCAAGTTAGGGTCGGAAGGTCGCCTCAACCTTGCTCCGTGTTAGCTGCACCGTCTGCGGTCAAGCTGGACTTTGTCCACCTCTGTTGCGCACTGGCAGTGCTAGACACGCTGGTCTCGCTCCCTCTCCGCCACCGCCTCTTCTGACCACGCACCACAGCACCGCTTGTGCAAAGATCTGTGTGAGATGTCGCCTATAGACCCAAGTTCTAAGAAAGCTAGCTTTTCTCCTCAAAGATTACTTTGCTCACAAAAATGATTTTTATTATGTTTCATATATCACCAGAAAATGAAAAGAGAAAAAAAGAATCCGTGACTGTGTTTAATGTGCGTATATTACGTGTGTACACATACGCACCACACCTACGGTATAGAGTAATTCTTGTCCACTGGTGCTGACATAGTTTACAGGCCCCAAAATTCTCTTACTGATGTTATGTAGTCTGGAATGCTACCTTAATTTCTTTCTGAGGGCCAGCCAGCCAGCTCGGTGGACTAAAGTGCCTGCTTAGGCAGACACAGGGACCGAGATTCCATCCCTGGCCTGCCTTGCTGGTCCCACCCCCAGGGCTCACTGAGACGGTGACTGAGACTGGGTGTGGTAGCGCATGCCTGTAATCCCAGTGCTTAGGAGGCTGAAAACAGGCGGATCACTATGAGTCTGATCTGTGTAGTGAGACCCGATAGGCCCTGTAGACCAGTGGTTCTCAACCTTTCTAATGCCGTGACCCCGCAATACAGTTCCTCATGTTGCAGTGATGCCAAACCAAAAAATAACTTTGGTGGCTACTTCAAAACTGTAATTTTGCTACAGTTATAATTTCTGATGGCTTCGGGTGACCCCTGTGTTTTGGTTGCTTGACCCCCACCAGGGTCGTGACCCACAGGTTGAGAACTGCTGCTATAGACCCTATACTAAATACATAGAAAAATTCTTTATAAAATGTGAGTGGATAGGGCCATATGTAAATTGAACAGTGCTAAGTGTAAGGAGCAGAGGGTAGACCAGCTCGTGTGACCTAAAGCGAGGCGATCCTCGGCTGTCTGCTCCTCCGAGATCTTTTCATTATTCAAACTTAGGCATCGAGCATCCGTGATGTACTAGGTGTTGGGGTATGGACAAAATGTCTCCCCACGTGGAGCTTTTAGTAAGAAACCGAGTCACGCAGACCTTGATGCCGTGCCAGCTGCGACCTGTGCTGTGGGGCAAAGAAAGCTGAGAAAGGGACAGGACCAAGGGAGGTGTGTTTCGAGGAGGTGGCACAAAGGACATTGCCCTCACCTGGCACCGGGACCTGAACACGACAAGGGGACACAGGATGGAGTGTACCTGGGGGCGGGTCCAGAAGCCGCAGCGGAGACCATGGCGGGGACCTCAAGAAACAGGACCGAGGTGGGGAACCCAGGAAGATGAGGTGATCTGCAGGTAGATGGCGCTGACCTGCCGTGGTCCAGCGCCCTCTGGAAATGCAGAAAGTGGCTGTATGTGGGGACCAGGGCAAGAGACCTGAGGCAGAGGGCTGGGCAGGACACAGTGGCCGGGACTAGGCGAAGGGTGACAGTGGCCATGATCACCACAGAGCTGACGTGGCGCGTGTATTGGAACTCAGTGCTGACAGAACTTGTACTGTGCGAGGCCAGCAGTGCAGAGGACTGAGGGTGGCCGTGGAGAGCCCTGTACTCAGGGCCAGCGCTGCGGACCTGGGGTGCTGTGGACAGCAGGGCCTTCGTTTCTTACTGTCCTGATAGTGAACACAGGAACACGCTGTTCCCTTGGGACAAAAGCCCTCAGCTGGCTAAAAACTGGAAATCAGAACTTGCTCATGGCTCAGCAGCAGTCCTGTGGGTCTCTTTCTAGAGGAGGAGTTGAGGAAGCCAGGAAGCGGGCGGAGATGAACCCCCACTGCGGCTGATACCTCTGCCTGTGACCTTATTTGTATATAAAGTCTTTGAAGATAAGTTGAATTAAGATGAGGTCATCTTGGCTTAGAGTGGATCCAACTCCAGTGGCTCAAATCCTTACAAGAGAGAGACTTGGACACAGAACATACAGCAAGAACAGCACGTGAAGACAGAGGGAGAAATTGGAGCATCCATCCCTATGCCCAGGGCCGCCAAGGAGTCCCAGTCATCTCCAGAGGCTGGGAGAGCAGTCCCGGGACAGTTTCCCTCAGAGGCCTGAAGAGCAGCCAAGTCTGCCGACCCCTCCATGTTGGACTTCTGGCCTGCAGAACCTCTGAGAGGATGTGTTTCTGTCTGATGCTGTGACCTAGGAAACAGGCTGGTCCCTGGGTGCCGAGTGGAGTGCTCCTTGCCCTAGGTGTGTGGCGCTGAGTCACGGCAGGCACTTTGTACCTGGAGTACTCTTGGCATCCCTATTTCACAGCTGAGAAAGCTGAGGCCTAGCCAGTGGGTTCCTCAGCCTTGCGCAGCAAGTATGTGGTGGAACTGGTCCACATACCAGCCGCAGCCACTGCAGAGACATTGAACATACGCAGTAGTAGAAAAAGGATTTGCAAGTAGGTTTTAGCTGGCTGCCTCAGGAGCCAGGAGCGGGAGAATGCAAGGTGGCTGTCTTGAGGGTCCAGTCAGAAGCTGAAGGCCTGGGGCTCTCTGCAGAAGGGTCTGCCCTGGACAGAAATGGAGCTGGTGTCCACAGGCAATGGTGTCCCCGAGGTCCCCTGAGGAAGGGAAGGAAGGACATCCTCCTCCTCCCTCTTCCTTCCCCTCCCCCCTGCCCTCCCCCTCTCCCCTCTCCCTCCCCCTCCCCCTCCCCCTCCTCCTCCCGTTCAGTTCCTGTTCCAGTCCCGTTCCTTTCTGTTTTCTCCAGGCTGCTGGCTGGAGCCACCCACATCTGGAGTGGACCTCCTTCTTCACCGTTCAGTCCACACGATGGCCTCCATAGGTAGTCGCACCCAGAACTCGCTCCGCTGCCCTGCTGGGCGTTTCCTCATGGACGCAGGCCGACATCACAGTTAGCCATCACCCCGGGTCTTCTGAGCCCAATAGGGCTCCGCCGCCTGGGCAGCCACCCTTCACCTCCAGGGTAGGCCAGGAAAGTTCAGCCCAACAAACTCCGTCGCCAGAGGCACTTGACAACGCGCCTCTGTTTTCTCTGCTGCCACTGCTGTTTATCAGTTGTCTCCCTGAAGAGGCTTGGGTAACAGATGTGGCTTGGAATTTGATAAGAACATCACCTGGGCGCATCCCTTCAGTTTGTTTGGAACCCTCGCCCTGGAGGTGGAGGGACTGCTGAGTAAACAGCCCATGCCCCGAGGCTGATATTACAGCGTCTGAGAGCTCCGGAGGCACAGGGGGGCAACTCAGTGAAAGATGATTTCCACTTGCAGGGCCATTGCGAGCGTAGCACGGGTGGCTTTTTGTTTTTACCTGTCTTAGTTTCCCACAGACACGTAAGTGCCTACGATGTGCCAGGCACATGATGAGATTTTTTTAAGTGCTAAGCAAACAGCAGTGTAGGGGGCAGGAAAACCATGGAAAGGGCACGTGACACTGGGACTCAGAAAGGCCTGTATTAAAGTGAGCGACACGGGCACAGTGCAGCCCAGGTCCAAGAGCAGGCAGTGACCAAGCCTTTCCAAGTGGACCCTCGGAGTTACAGACGGACGCAGCCTCCGAGCTGGTGCTCCGATTTTCCAGGTGGGGGAAGAGTATGGAAGGGTTTTGCTGGCAGCAGGAGTAGAACGCTTCAAGCAAAGAAGGAGCAGAACAGAGCTGCCGAGGCACTTGGCCCTTGGCAGCAGAGCTGCAGCTCCAGAACGTTCCTTGGTCTAATGCCACACTGTCTGATCCTCGGTGCTTGCCCTGCCTGCTGGGCACAGCAGAGTGAGGCCTAGGGTGGTGCCCGTTGTGCCTGGGGGAAATTCCCGGCCCTTCTCTGGCCTGTCTCTTCCACATAGAGGGGTACGGTAGCCTGTTAGGGCTGCACCTGCATCTGTAGCGTCCAGGAGCCTTCCTGTCTGTGCTGAGGGGGCCAGGGGAGGCGCAAGCCTTAGGGTTCTCGGAGGTGGGGGAGTCCCTCCTGCGGATCCCCTGAGGCTCTGCCTCCTCCCGCTCCAGCCCTGCTACCTCCGCTTCTGCACGAGCTCCCCTCCCCGCTGCTCTCTCTGCATTTTGAGAGCAGAAAATCCCCTCTCGGGCTGAGTCCTCAGAGCTTCGATGAGCAGCTGCTTTCTATGGAAAATGGCCCTTGGACACCCAGGGAGAATGAGGGGAATAAACCGAAGACGTGCATTTCAGTGCTACGTGCCTGCCTGATCCCCGAAGCCTGGGCTTTCTGTGGGGACCAAGGCGGTACTGTAGTTAGGTGATTGGCTCTCATATTTGGTTGTGGCACTGGCGGAGACAAGGACTGAGCAGCGTGGAAGCGTGCGCAGAGGCCTCCTCAGCACCCCAGGTGACAGTGTCCACGCGGCCACCCTGGCTGTGATGAGAGGAGGTGGTGGAGGCAGGGGACGGGGGCCTGGTGAGCTCACCTCGCGGCTTGCGGACGGGCGTGCCGGCGCCCCGAAGCTTCTGAGCACAGAGCCACGCGGGCCTGCACAGGAGCGGGGAGGGGAGGCGCAGCCCTGCACTGAGCCCTTCCTGTACCCGCCCCAGCCCTCACGCCAAGTCCAGTCGGAGGAGTCTCTCTCTTTCATCTGAGCTCTTGAAGGGTTCGTCCTGGATCTCAAGTGGAGCACTAGAGATAGGAACTTTATTTTTCATTGAGTTTCTTGGCACATCCTAGGTACATGCTGTGATCCCAGTCACCATGGGGAGTCTGTACCTGCGCGCGACGCAGACTGGTTCCTCTTGTTGCCCATCGCCCCACCCCCAACCCATCCCTTCAGTTACAGAGGCTTTGATTCCATCTTGTCCTGCTCTCCCTTGGGTCCTCTCCCCGCCCCTGCTTCGAGCTGCGCTTCCCGCCTGCGCGTTTGGCCCTCAGTCCACGGTGTGCGCTGTGTCCTTTGGTCCGTAGTTAGCCTCTTGGTTTCCCACACAGAGAAACAGCACACTTGTGTCCAGCCCTGCGACCTCTCCACGAGGTGGTCTGTCCATCTCCTTAGCGATGTCCTGAGTCTCTCCGTCCGTATGACTGCGTAAAGCTCCTCCATACCATGTGCGCTCTTCAGCTGATGGCTCTTGGGGCATTTCTAAGAGTCAGCTGCTGCCGCTGTGCTGCTATAAGCACAGGTGTGCGCAGATCACTGTGGTGTGATGCCGTCAGCCCTTCCAGGGAGATACCAAGGAGGATAGCTGGCTTGAATGGGACTAACTCTACGCTGACTTCCACAGTGGCTGTACCAGTCTACACTCCCACCAACAAGATCCTTAGTCCCATAGGCTTGCGTTCAAATCCTGGCCCTGTCTTGGCTGCACAGGGATGTAGCAGGTTATGTACCTCCCAATGCCTCAGTTTCCTGTAAAATAACTTGCATAGTGGTACCCACATCCTAGGCTCTTATGTGAAATAAATGAGGTTGAACACGCGAGCCCTGATCGTTACTTAGCACATGGATGGGTGGTGGTGTCGGCTGGGGCCAGGGTCATGACTTGCAACACAGCACGTGCTGTAAATACTTCATTCTTGTTGCTCCCTTTGAAAGCCTCCCAGAAGCCCCCAGTCTCTTAGGTGGTCCTGCCTTGGGTCCCAAAAGGCTGAGAACTGCATCCGCTGACCATGACCCCCCTGGTGTGTCTAGTGCCAGTGAGGATAACGATGCATCTATGAGCTGCTCCAGGAGCTGACCTTAACTGCTACCACTGCGCGCAGAAGGAGGCCCCACGGCAGCGGAAGTGTTAAATATGACAGTCACCACCTTTGCTAATTGACTGTCCGACCCCTTCTCCCTCTCTGAGGTTCAGGGTCAGAGAGTGTGTCCGCCTACACCCTTGCTGCCTCCTTGGGGCTTGGCAATCTCTCCCAGAGCCTTGCGTAATTGGACAAACGTGGGAACAAGAAGTGTCCCAAGTGCAGGTTGGCCAGACACTCACTACCCCTTGGTAAGCCCTTGATGACATGTGCTGTGTGCTAGGCCCTGTCCCAGGCTCGGGTTGGGCTGCTGACCAAACCAGGCCAAGGTGCTTGTCTCCATGGGGCTGTACTCAGGCCATGTAGCCAGGCATTGGTGTGAATCTAGTACTCGGTCCCCTTTCCTGGATCTTCCTCTGCTCCAAGGCTCAGTGTTCAAAACTTGGGGCTGGTAGAAAGTGCCATTGGTCATCTCAGAGTTAGCACAGGGCCTCTGCACAGCTGGGAACGGTGTCAGCAGACACCGAGTGCCACAGCTGTCTGGCAGGCGCCACACCTGTCCAGCAGGTGCCACAGCTGACCCCAGTGCCTTCACTGTCTTCCGCAGGTGATGCTGTCAGAACGGAAGGGCACGGATGAGCTCTATGCCGTGAAGATCCTGAAGAAGGACGTGGTGATCCAGGATGACGACGTGGAATGCACCATGGTGGAGAAGCGTGTTCTGGCCCTGCCGGGGAAGCCGCCATTCCTGACCCAGCTGCACTCGTGCTTCCAGACCATGGTAACCTGGCTGTGGCCCTGGGCAGCTGCCTCTGCCTTTCCCCGGGCTTTGGCTCAGGCTGTACCAACAGTGCCCACCCACTAGGATGCCCGGGCCCTGCTCATTCTGAAACAGAAAGGTGTGGGGCCTCGGGGAGTCAGTGGAGAAGTCCCAAGGCTGCTCCGAGCAGCCCTCTCTCTCCCCTAAGGCAGACACTGTTAAAGGAACTTGAGCAATTGGTCATATAATCAGCAGAGCAGAGCCTCTCTCTAACCACAGGGGTGACTTGGCTACAGACTGCCTCTAACAGTGATGCCCCTCAGATGGTCTGGAAAAGCACCCCAGCATGTGTCAGCAGGCTGCCCAAGGTCTCTGCTGGCCTCTTTGAAGACAGGCTGGCTGCTAGGGGCGTGGCCACAGGAAGGCAGTGGGGCAAGGCATAGTGTCCCAGGCATGGGCCCCTCAGCTAGAGCCAGGCCTGCCAGGACGGGAAGGGGACATCTGGGAACTGTCTGCCCCTGCATGTGCCTGCAGCTCTGTCCCTGAGTAAGCCCTCCCTCTCGGCTCATTCACATTGGTCCTTGGCCTCGCAGAGCAGGGAAGGGACAGAGCCCAAGTGCAGAGCAGTGCGACGAAGACACTGTTGTGGTCATGGCTCCCAAAGGCTGCTCACCTAGTGACACAAAAGGCGTTAGGAGATGCTGCAGGCTTGCTCTCAGCTCCCCTCAGCTCCCAGCTGGGCTGCTAACTTTGGAGCCTGCCTCCCCTGTGGGCTAGGCTGCTGTTGTGCTTCGCATCTAATCTGATGTGCCTTGCCGGTGTCTCGTGAGCCCCGTTCCCTTTTTCTTTTACCCAGGGAGGGTCCCAGGCTGTTTGTCCTATGGCGTGATCCTACTCAGGCATAGCTGACTATGTACCCTTGAGGCCACCCAGGCTTCCACCATCCTCTGCTTCCTGCAAACTGGCAGCTGGACCCAGAGCCCGGTCCAGCTTGGCTTTGGGCCCTTGTGCAAGACCCCAGGTGGCAGCCATCCCGAGGCACTCAGCGTTCACTTGTCCCTCCTAGTGTGACTGGCAGAAGCTGATGCCAGGGCCTCGGCCCACTCATTTGTTCGGTGCCATGAGACTGCTTTCTCTTCACCGACGAGCTGGGATGCTCCATAAAGAGGGGTGTCTGCTCCCTGGTTCCCTGATGCTGCAGTTCAGAGAGAAAAGGCCGAATCAGTGCTTGACGATTTTCCTAACCTGTTTTCAAGATGAGTTGGCTTACTCTTGGGCCCTAAGAGGGAGTGTGCTCTTACAATAAGATATTTTGAATAAAAGAAAGGTCGATGTATAAAAGAATATCAAGTGAATGTTAGGTTACAGGAGGACTTGACAAGGTCAGGGAAGCAGGAGATCTGAACCTCCAGCCTTCCCTTCAGGAATGAAGTTCTCTCACTAATCAAAAATCTATAGCTTTGCCTTGGGCGATTAAGACCCAAAGGTGTGCAGCTGGTAGCAGAGGCGGGACTTAGCCTCTGGAGTCTAAACCTGAGACTAGAGACGCGGAACCTCTTAGGGCTTCACTGACACTAGCAGCCAGCTACCGGCCTGCTAAGTGTACTAAGGAGAAAACCTCTTCTTAAGGAAGATGCCGAGCAAACCTGGAGCAGCAGTTTTAACTTCAGTTGATTGTCTTGAGATCAAGAGCAATTCGTCGCTTGTGAGTAATATTCATTAAAGGTTAGCCTGTGCACTGCTGATTGGCTGGCTGTGTTGATAATGACAGCACAGTGTCCACTCCAGATTTCAGCGTGTTCCCTGACACAGGGGCAGGAGCTGGAATGGCACAGAAATTGTGCAGAACTCAGGTTGTCACCGTGAGGGGTTCTTGCCTGCCAGGAAGGAGAGGCGCCTGGGGAACAGAGTCCCACAGGCTAGAGCTCAGCCAAGCTGGGTCCTGCAGGGGGCTGAACGCCCCTCGGCTGGAGACTCGCGCAAGGCCAAGGTGGAGCAGATGAAGTAACTGACCTGGCACTCGGGCTGCCCTGTTGGGAGGAAAGCCTTGAAGGCAGGCGCCACGGGGGCCATATGCAGCTGGTGGTGAAAGACAGGCACCCCGATGTCTGGGCATTGTCCTTGAAATAATGACATTTTTCTCACTTTTTTTGGCTAAGCACATGGACTTCAATTTTGCATGCGTTAAATCATTGTGAAGGCATATAATAACACCTACTCTGTGTGGGGCTCGGAGCTAACCACTTTAAAGTGTAAAACCCTCACCCCCACTTTGCAGACGAGAGAACTGAGTCTGTTACACATAGGGTCAGGGCTTGAGCCCCGGCAGCCTCCCTCCCAGGGTCCTTGCTCTCAGCCACTACGCTTACGACATCTGAGTGTAGACCACCCACTGGATGCCCCAGGGACAGATGCCCAGCAGCCGGCTGTTCCTAGCCTGCGCCCGGGCCCAGGCTCTGACCCGGCCTTGTTCACCGCTTTCAGTGACAGTGCAAGGTGCCTCCACCTCTCGGTCTTCCCATCTCTGGCGTGGAGCTGCTGTCTGTCTGAGCACTTGCCACGCATGGGTCTCCATAAATGTTTTATTCTAGCCACACAAAAGCCTTTCCACACAACGGGTTAGCTGTCTTTGCACTTGACAGGCAAAGGGGTTCAGGACTGAGTGCGCGTGGCATGTTTTCCCTAGATACAGCTGGGTCACCCGTCGGCTGAACTTAGAGCCAGTCTTGGGTCAGCGTATTGTGCTGAGCCTTACCAAGATGGCCTCGATGGCGTAGCGTTCTAAATGAGAGTCCAAAGCAAGCACCAGGGAGCAGCGGTGCGCACCCCAGTGCGTGGTCCTGTCCCCTCCCGGCACCTCCGTGGGAGAGTTCCTGCTGTTATCCCCAGCTTACACCTTGCACAGTGCCCAGCAGTTGGTCAGATGCCTGGAAGGGGACTAAGTGGATCGAGGGGAACTTCTGGTTTTACTTTTCTGAGGGGTTCTCGCAGTGGTTAGTCCCCACCAACAGTGCCTTTCCTCCCAGAGCCTTGTCAGCATTCGTTCCTGATTTCCCGGTGATAACTATTCTTTCTTGAGTAAAATGCTACCTTGGTGTTGTCCGAATTTGCATTTCTGTAATGGCCAGTGAAGCTGGACACTTCTTCATGTATTTATTGGCCATTGGTACTTCTGAGAAACGTGCTGCCCATTTTTGATTGTCTTTTTATTAAGGAGGTCTACTTTTTTTTTGAGTTCTTTATATATTCTAGATATTTGTCCTCTGAGAAATAGCTGGCAGTTTCTCCCACAATTCTGCAGGTTGTCTCTGCGATTTGCTGCTTGTTTCCTTGGCTATGTAGAAGCTTGTAGTTCAAAACCTCACATGACTAAGACTCGTACATGTCCAGGTTAACAGCAGCATAATTCATAGTAGCTAAGTCTTGGAGGCAGCTTATGTGCTCATCAGCAGATGAATGGGTGAAGAAAAAGGGGTGTTTACACACAATGAAGTACTGCCATACCATACAAAAGGACAAGTGAGTCAGACTGTGAACAAATGGATGTACCTAGACACTGTAAAGTTACGTGAGGTAAAACAGACACCCAAGCTTAAGTAGTGCATGATTGCTCTTGTGTAAAACAACCAAAATATAAGCAAAGAGCAAGAGATAGGTAACAGGACACAGGGAGATGGATCTTCTGCAGGTGGGAAGAGACCACGAAACAGGAGGGGAAAGGCAGAAGGGGCGAAGAGGAGCTGCAGTGCGCTCCTGCGGTGCCCAGGAGGAGCGCGACACTGCCGATATGAGCTCAGGAAAAGGGAGGGCTCTCAAGAGATGCACAGTTAGTCAGTGGTAGAGCTGGGCCTTGTTCTCCAAGACCAGAGCCCCGGCATGGGAATCCCTGGCTATACTGCCTGTATCTCTGGCCCACGACCACTTCTAACCATCACTCGCACGCTTGAGTACATGGTTCTTCCCATACCCCTGTCCAAAGGAAGCCATCTTCCAGAAAGACGACAGTGTCCTGGGCTACCTAAGGGACACTGGAGTCTCAGAATGTGAGCCCCGGTCTCCTAGTGGCCCTCCGGCCATTCTTTGTCCCATGCAAGTCTTTTTTCTGGTCTACATGGATATTGCAAAAATTAGATGAGGATTTCTCCCCAGGAATGATTAAGTTTAAGAAACACCATGTGCAGATATTTAGGAGTGACTGAAAGATACAGCCTGTTTATAGCTAAAAAATTTTATTATAGTAAAAAGACACATTGCCATTAATTCTTCTCAGCACACTCCTTGTCATCCTTCCTACTTTGGGAGCAGTGCACAGAGACCTTTTTAGAAGTATCTTTATGTAAGTGAGACCAACAATGCTACGAATGCTGCTGCCCAGGGCCACCCAGTGGAGGGCAGCCCATGAAGAGACTGTGATCTGCATCCACCATATTGGCTGGATCTAGAACCATGTGACTTCTGGCTCTTCCCCAAAGTCAAAATAGCTGGGAAAAGTTAGTATCTTACATTATTCCGAGATATTAAGGCATCCACAACAACACATTTAGACCCAAAGGAGGACTTCCCGTACTACCTCAGAGGTGATGAATGACTGGATAGTGTGCTTGAATCGAGGGGGCAGAGTCTAAGAATCAGTGACAGTGAGTCTTTTGCAAAACACTGGAATATCTACTTATTTATGGTCATGGGGAGGAAGAGGCAAGGCACTGAGTATGATGTCACACCTCATGTGGGCCTGGGGCTAGGCAAGGTGAGCTGTCTCCAGTCAGGTCATGGCTGCCGATGCCCAGGGCGCTGATGCTTCCTGATCGCTGCGACACATATTTCTTTGTTGAGCCAAACGTGTCAGGCTCTAGCTGCATCACCATGGCCATTGGGGCATATCAGTGCGCAAAGGAGATAAAGTTCCTGTTCCCTTGGCATTTACGTGCTCATGGGGGAGGCCGATAAATGTCAGCTGCGGCCGCAGCGGGGTCGAGGTGCATGGGCTGTGGCAGTGCGGTGCTATTTTTGATGGGATCATCAAGGAAGTGGTCTCTGATAAGGGTGACATCTGAGCAGAGAGCAGAGCTGCCTAGAGCGCAGGGCCGTCTGGGGGCAAAGCAGTCCCGACAGCCGGAAGAGCGCGTGTGAATGCCAGAGGCAGGAGCACGCTCCTTGTGTGGGGAACAGCCGCAAGGCCCGAGAGCCTGAGCTGACTGTCATTTCCTATTTTGTGACCCAGAATTCCTTTATGAATCAGCTATCTTTGAAAGAATGACAAATCGAGTATAACATGTTGCAAGCTTGATATGCTTGAATTTTTCACTGACAACTTAGAATTTTGAAGATTGGGAATCCTCAACAGAATTTTTGAAAAGCCTTCAATATGCTTAAAATGGTAAAAATGAAAGTGGCATCCAGCAATGCACAGAACCGTTTTTGTCATTCTTAACGTGGTACAAGTTTTTTTTTAAGCTGCTTAGAAGATCAACATGATATCAGATATATCTTTAAATTGGATTTTTAAATTTTCCAAAGACATGAATGGCACAATATTAAAAGACAATGTAGGAAATTAGATTTAATTAAATATACTGTTCTAAACATGTTGAAATTGAATGTGTGCGAGGAAAAGAATCAGAAGCGGGCTTGGATGGATCTAGATGTTGACTTGAGTTAGGGGCTGGTCTACGGGCAGTTTCCTTCCCTCAGACTTATATGCTCACGGGAGTGTAAGAGCTGAGCAGTTTAATAATTTTTTAGTGTGCTCCAAGATGGCAAAGTAAAGACCCAAATAGATGTAGAAGCTTCCAGAGGGAGTTGAATGTGTAGAGGTTGCTCACAAGGTAAGCTGGCCTCAGGCAAATGGGGGCAGGCGGATTATCTCGGTGGCGGACCATGCTCAGCCTGGCCTCCTCTGTCCAATCTGTGATTACTAGCGGTGGGGCCTCGGTGAGCCCACTAAATTGTCCTGAATTTGGTTTCCTCTTCTTTAAAATGAGCATAATCAGTGAGGATTAAAAGATACTCTGAGGGTAAAATAAGCATTAAATAGAGGCTGCCTCCTTAATAGTTAGGATGGGGCACCGTGCTGCACAGGCCTGAGAAAATGTCATTTCCTCCGGCTCTCTGCAGCTTCTCCCAGGGACAATTGTCAGCCGGGCACATTCATGCAATTTCCCCACTGCTAGTGGGCACAGGCAGTTCATTTTCTTCAGCAAAACATCTATTTTAACTGTTTTCTTTTCAATTGAACATATGCACCTCTCTTTTTAAATAGAATTAGATTTTATGAGTCATTGAAGGACAGAAGTTACTTCCTCCCCAAATTTGCTGCCTTGGCCCATAGCAAGGCATGCTGGGAGAATCATCAACCCAGACTGCAGGCGTGACGAAGAAAGATAGGAAGGTTCCCATTTACAGAACCGAACCCTGACCCCCGCGTGTGTTGAGTCCCAAGTGTCCAAGGGGTCCCGGAAACAGGTCCACTCCATGTTGGCAGTGGCCCCCAGCAGTATGGCTAGACTTCAAGGCCTTGCTGCAGGAGGCTTTGGCAGGTGTTTCACAGGTCACTGGGTCATAAGAACCAGAATGCCACTAAGACCACGGTGTAGCACGACAATGATGATCTCTAATTTTAAAGTGATCTAGAATAGATGTACACTTCTTGCGTTTGTCACTGCCTGTGTTAAGCAGGTCTCTGTTGCCCCTGTCTCTTCACAGTTTCCATAAATTCTGATTCATGCTCATAACAAAGATTGGTTCCATTTCAGTCAGGCCACTAACTCAGTAGGAACCTTGTAACAGGGGTGTTACCTACAGGGAAGGAATAATTGGTGCTCCCGTCCGGTGAGTCCTGAGGTGTTCTCCTCAGGCCCAGAGGCTAACCCAGTACAAGCTGGGGCGTCATGGTACAAACAGAGCATTCATAGCCTCCATGGAGGGAAGCAGGGGGAGCCTGGCAGGTGTCAGGACTGTGCGGCCATTCTAGGATCTCGAGAGCAGGAAAGGAGCCTGGAATGCAACCAGGGTGTACGGAGCCAGGGCAGGGAGGAGGAAACACAGCTTGATTCACTCTGTCTTCTGGATGGTGGCTTTTGCATATTCATTCAATAATCAAGGGTCTGGGGGAACCCAAGAACGTGGTTCTGGCCCTCCGGAATTTTTTTTTTTTTTTTTTTTTTTTTTTTGGGACCGGGGTTCAAACTCACGACCTTGCACTTGCCCAGCAGGCACTTGTGCCTCAGAGCTATCTCCCCAGCCCCTTGGCCCTCCGGAATTTTGATCTCTCCTTGGAAGGACACAGCTTGCAAAGTTAAGCAAAAAGAGGAAGTGTCAGCCGTTGGATTTCCACAGTAATTCTAAGACTATCAGATACACAGGGCAGTGGGGCTGGCGAGATAGCTCAGCCATTTAAAGCACCTGCTTAGGCAACTGCAGGGACAGTGGTTCGATCCCTGGCACCACATGCTGTGCCAGCCCCACCCCCAGGGCAGGCTGAACGGGCCATAACATAAATAAATAAAGTTTAGATAGACCGGGCGTGGTGGCGCACGCCTGTAATCCCAGCACTCGGGAGGCTGAGGCAGGAGGATTGGTGCGAGTTCGAGACCAGCCTGGGCTACAAAAGTGAGCTCAGGACCAGCCTCAACTGCATAGCGAGACCCTGTCTCAAAAAGACAAAAAAAAAAAAAAAAAAGTTTAGATAGATAGGTAGGTGGATAGACGATAGATAGACAGACAGACAGACAGACAGGCTAGAGGGCTGTGTGCCTCACCATGTGTTCTTAGCCACACGCTCATGTGCGTGGAGCTCTGAGCTTGCACAAACCTAACAGGTGTCCCCTGGTCTGTCTGGAAACATCCCCTGTGGTGGCGAGACGGCGCTATCCTGCCCTTCTGGGAAGACAGTGGCTGGCCCCATGTCTCAGGGCGAGCGTCTTCTGCGCCTTCTCTGGAGAGAAACAGAGGAAACAACGTAAGACAGACTGAATTGGTTGGCTACCTTGGAAGGTTGTTAAGCATTATTAAAGTGACACATTTTTATTGCACCTCCCCTGAGTAACCGGTACTCTATAGAACTGCTTGCCTGGTTGATTGTGCCTACCCCTGGTGGCTTACTAAAAGTGTTGTGTGTCCCCTGACACTTGCTCAGGCCTTGCGGCACACTCCACTCCCGGCTGCCATGGGGAGGGCTGTGTCTGAATCCTCCTGCCCCGTCGGGGTGCTCTCCGATGAATCCTGCGCACACCACGCAGTCATCGTTTGAGACAAGATGGTCCTCGCACGTTTCGCTTCTGGGAGATCCTAGCCAGCCGTTTGGCACAATGCAGTGACAGACAGACATTGCGTTTTTATTAATTTATTGATTGAATAGTGGAGATAAAGGTGGAAAGGGGATTTCAAATGAGCTGAGGTCCCTTCAGGCTTGGAGGGCGAGGGTAACGGTGTGGTCAGGAGCCGCAGCAACGGCAGTTTTGAAGGAACCCTTGCAGGGTGAGCAGCCTGGCTAGTTGAAAGAGAAAAAATGGAGAGTTGGTCTTTCTGAGCTTTTAATTGGAGATGACAGTGGAACACCCACATAGAAACATCCTGCAGCCAGCTGGAGCTGGCTAGAGTGCAGCAGGGAGGGAGAGGACAGAAATACAAGTCGGAATTCATCAGCCAGGGAGATGAAGGCTGGAAACGCAGGCTGTGCCCGTCTCAGAAGGGAGAGAACCGGGTGGGGCCGCGGAGGCTCAGCACCCTTTGATTTTTATGCAGAAGAGTCCAACGAATAAGGCGTAATATAAAAACGATAGGGCACGATGCTCAGAAAGATCTTTTGAGGATTTGCAATGATTCAACAGGAAGAGAAGAAAACGCAGCCCAACTCCAGGGAGTCTAGGAGTGGGGCAGCGGCGGGGGTCCCTTCAGCTGGCGGACACCACCGCTGCCCACTCCTGGGCATGCTCGGTCTGAAGCCAAGGTTTGAGCTGGCTGCGTGCTCGTTTTCTCCAAGGCCTTAAGTTTTCAGCATCTCGGTCTAATACCGCAGCTTGCAAAGCTCACGAGATTTCAGGGACTCACCCTGCTGCTCAAGGTTGGCTCTCATTTGCCTGTGGCAGGGTTTCCGAAACTGCGGTGTTCCTTGCCCTGGAGTAGGTGATGGACTTAGCAGCCCACAGACAGGTGACAGCTTTAAAAAGTAAGCCATTAAGGGATTGATTTCTGAAGCCGGGCTGGAAATAGCATAGAGACGATATATTCCAGATATAAGTTTGTTTTTCACAGAGACAGTGAATTTCCATTTATGACTTTGCCATGAAGTTTTCAATTTTTAAATTGTGTATAAATAAAAACATCAACTTCTGAAAATATCTTAAATGAGATAAACTGTTTGAGATCTTGAAGCTGCTTAGGCGATGACTGAAATTCTGTTTTCTCCTTTGTTGTTCACATTCAGATGTCCTCTTATCCCACCCAAACTCGACTTCACGTCTTACTCGGTTCCAAGTATTTCACTGTCCCTGTGCAGAAATAACAGAGATAAAATCAGGAGCTTAACAAAGTTGAGTTATGTTTTTCACATCAGGCCCTTAAAGAAACAACTATGTTTATTTATTTATTTTTATGGCCGGCTCAGCCTGCCCTGAGGGCAGGGCTGGCGCAGCATGTGGTGCCGGGGATCGAACCACGGTCCCTGAAGCCGCCTAAGCTTTCCTAAGCAGGTGCTTTAGACCACTGAGCCATCCTGCTGGCCCCAAAGAAACAACTATGAAGGCGAGGACATGGTTATCTTCCACCCCATCTTGGGGAACTGTCTTTTGCATGCATGTCTGGTGTCCTTCTTCTCTGGGGAACCCTTGACACCAGTGGTCACGTGTTACTCTTAGCAGCACCCTGGCAGTGCAGGAGAACCTGGCACAGACCAGGTACCGTGAGGTGCTCAGAAACGAAAGGACAGTTGGATGCCAGCCATAACATTTAGTGGCTGTGGTGCCAGTGCCAGCCACGGTACGGTTCAGGGATACTGGGTCTCTGGGCTTCCCCTGTGTGGCTCTTGTAGAAGTGGACCACAGAACAGGCGCCGCAGTGGCGCCGTCCCCAGCTTTGGGGTTCTGACTGGTGAGTCCTGGGGGCAAGCTGTATTCATTAGGCAGAAAGCAAGCAAGTGAAATCTCTCCCTCATTTCTGTCTCTGTGGCCGATGCCATCTGTTAGTTTTAAAAATAATTTTTAAAACAAGTGTTTTGGTTCTCTTCAATGTGCAGCAGACAGATGCTAATTTTAGGCTTGTTTTCTATCAAAAATCCCCCCCAGAGAACCAAGGGCTGGATGCCGGCAGCACTGGCTTGCTGTCTGCATCCTGTCACCAACTTTGGATGACCTTTTTCTGCGTTCCATAGTCCTTGGACTCTGAGGGCAGAAGCGGTCATTCCACACCCCTGTGAGCCTCTCAACATCAGAATGCAAAGAGGGTGAAGTGAAAAATTAATTTTTTAGGAGACTGTTTACCTTGGGCTTCTTCTTTGTCTCTCTCTGGCTGGCTGTGTGGGTAGACCTCTGCACTCCTCCTGGCCCCTTCTAGACTCTAAAGTGAGGGCAGGCCCAGACCCCAGCAGCTGTGTACACAGAGTCCAGCTCAGACCGTCCATGTAGCACGTACGCTGGAAGCAGCATAGGAAGAGGTGGCCAGCACAGGCTCCAGGACCAAACTGCCCAGATTCAAATCCTGGCTGTACATGTTACCATGACAACTGGCAAGTTACTTACCCTCTCTGAGCTTTAAACTCCATAGCTTAGAATAAAGGAGAATGGTAACTCTACTCATCAGGTGAGGTGACTGTCTAGAGACAGGTGTGAGGCGCAGTGTACAAACCACTGGACTCAGGTATGTGTCAAGAGCCTCCCACTGGGCAGCCTTATTTACCCATTGTGGTTACTCTAACTATTAGGCACTCAGTAAATGTACATGTACATGTTATAGACAAGATAAATGGTACAACGTAAAGAAGATAGTTTTCTTTCTTTTGAGACAGGCCCTGGCTGTGTAGTTCAGGTTGGTCTTGAATTCAGCACGTAGCCCAGACTGGCCTTGGACTCAAGGCAATAGATACTCCTGCCTCAGCCTCCCAAATACTAGAATTACAGACATGCACTACCCCACTGGGCCACTTTTTAAACTGGTGCGTTAAATGGCCAATTAAATGTTGTGTACTTGTGCTGTAGGGCAGGTGAAGAATGTCTTTACCGGTAAAAAGAAGGCTAGACATCAAACAGCATAAGTAAATGCTCAGTGTTCAATAAGTCAGAAGTAGTAGAAGATTCCAGAAAGATTCCAGATCCTGTATTGATTCAAAGGTGGAACCTTTGCCTTCCCCTTCTCCACACATACCCTGTTCTTCTGGCTTTACAGCCCCTCACAACAGCTTGGCAGCTTTTGACACCAAACCCCGTTAGACTGAGACCTAACCAAACACAAAAACGATTCAAGCACAAAGTTGCATTTAGTAGCTCTGTGGTTTGTTTTTTTCTCTTCTCTTCAATTTGATCATGACTCACCAAGTGGATTTAATGATTAGCTAAAGTAAGGTACAGCCTGAGTGTGGACAGCACTGGCTTCAGTGGCAAGGCACTGCCTACAGGACAGTCCCTCGGGCTGACCTCTGCGGTTGGTGGCACTAGGCAGGTCTCATTTGAGCCCCTAGTCACTCTGCGGGAGATGGCTGCTTATGTGCTCTGCATCTTATAAGTCAGGTTACTAAAGCTGAGTTGCAGCCTGATTCTCCGAAGCTCACGCTGTCAGAAGCTGGCGGGGGCGGGAGCCTGCCGGGCCACCCTCCTGCCGTGCGCCTGGTGTTAGGAGGCCTCTAGCTTCTCGTGGCTCTGGGAGCTCCATTCATCTGTCCAGTCAGTGTACACTGAAGGCTTACTTTGGCCAGGTATGCCCCTGGCTTCTTGGCTCACAGAGGTAAACAAATTTTACATGGTCACTAGCTCGTGGAGCTTCTGGTCATGTCTGCATTAGACAATTTCTTGCTGAACAAAAGCCAGAGTATTTTTTTTAGCCCATACACGGCAGCCACCTGAGTTCCTCGTCACTTCTCTGATCTCTCTCTCTCTCTCTCTCCTTTCTCTCCAACTACACTAGCTCCTCCTGGGTCCTGAAGAGCAGCAGGTGTGCTGGAGCCTCCAGGCCCTTGCACACGCTGTCTCTGGCATCTGAGGAGCACTTGTTCTAAATGTATTCATAGTGTACCCATCACTTCTTCAGACATTAGCTGAAGCATCCTCTTCTGAACACCTGAACACGTACCTTGAATGCTTTATTAAAATTGGAAATCTTTTCTTCCATAATCTGATTTTATTTTCCATAGAGCTTATTGCCTTAGGATAAATAAGTGTGTATTATATCTGGTGTTGTTTTGTGTCGGTGTTTTTTTTTTTTGTTTTTTTTTTTTTTAAGGAAATATTAAGGATAGAACTCAGGACCTTGCACTTGCCAGGCAGGCACTTAAGCCACTGACCTATCTCCCTGGCCCTAGCGATTTTTTTTTTTTTTTTTTTTTACAGCATTTCACTATGTAGCTCAGGCTGGCCTTGAACTCATTATGTAGCCCAGGCTGGCCTCAAGCTTACGGCGATCCTCCTGCCTCAGCCTCCTGAGCACTGGGATCACAGGTGTGTACCACCACACCCAGCCGTCAGTGCTGTCTTAATTTCTGTCTCTTGAACCAACATGAAAGATAAAGGCAAGAAATGTTTGCTGATTTTGTTCAGTGCTTTCCCTAGCACCAGCATAACCTGGTACCCAGTAGGGCTTTACAAGTATTTTTATTTGATAAATGAATAAATAAATAGATGAAATGAATAACCATTAGTTAGATATATAATTACAAGTTATAATGTGATCAGCGAGCAAGAAGAAACAACCCATGCAGTTCATGAAAGAATATAACGAGCAGAACTAATTTAGATTGGGTGAGCTAAAGGAAATGGTTTTTTTAGTCGGGAACATGAGGGGGACTTGAGCTCACTGTAAATAGTCAGTGCAGACCCTGCCTTTCCAAGCCAAAGAAAAGTAGCATAGAGGAGTGATTTACCCCAAGCAGATGTCTCTGAGAAGACATGCAATCACTTATTCATATATCAAACACCCGCTTCTGGAAGGAGAGAAGGCAGATCGCAGGTAGGGGCTGCTGGGGGCGTGGCACCCACCTGTCTCCTGAGTCACAGCCCTACCTGATGTTGCTCCTGTCTGCACTTTTCTGGGGAGGGAATCCAGACGGCAGATGACCTCCCCACACCTTCCCAGCTCTCAGGAGGCGAGGCTAGGCGTCTCTGGGGCACCGAAGCCTGTGGTCTCTTCTTCGGGAACCCACTGTGCAGTAGATTTGAACAAGCAGCAGGTCTGTGTTATAGCCATCAAGGACAGGCCCTTGTCCTGCAGGGGCTCATGATATCTCTGGAAAGATGCAGTGAGGAAAATTTCCTCAGAGATACCGATTTTCTCCATTTTTTAAAATTTCTGGATATGTCTTTCTACACTACTATTTTTCAAACTTTTGTCACTGTTATTGTGTTTTGCTTTTGATGGCTGCTCTGTTGGCTGCCTGTAGCCAAATGCAAGGCTTGCCTGCTGGGCCTCTGGCTTTGGATTCTATGTGAAGGGGCGGCCAGATGGTCCACTGGGACTGCAGTCATCTAGGGCAGATGACGTGTTTCCAGGGTGCTCCCTCGTGGAAGAGAGGAGGCTGTAGGCAGGAGGCCTCAGCTCTTTGCCAAATGCACCTTTCCGTTCCCATGGCACTCCTACATGGTGTGGTGGCTGTCTTCCCCAGAAGAGTGACCCAGAGAATAAGAGGGTGGAGGCTGCAAGGCTCTTGTGACCTGGCCCCAGAAGTGGTGTCCTAGTGATTTTAGGCGAGGTTTACTTTCCGTTCTTTGATGCTGAGGACTAACCCCAGCCTTACAGCTTGCTAGGCAAGCATTCTACCACTGAGCCAAATCCCTAGCCCTGCCCTGTTAGTTTTATACAAGTCCTACTCATTGTAGGAAGGTATGATTCAAGAATGTGAAGACCAGGAAGTCAGAAATTATTGGAGGGCCAAGATGGATAGGGCCAGCATGGATAGGGCTGAGGCAGATGGGGCCAACAGGGTGGGACCACTGAGGATGGGGCCAGTGCAGATGGGCCGAGGTGGATAGAGCCAGCGCTGATGGGGCTGAGGCAGACGGGGAGCCAACAGGGAGCCGACCCGTGGAGGCGGGACCAACAGGGTGGGACCACTGAGGATGGGGCCAGTGCAGATGGGCCGAGGTCTGATGGGGCTGAGGCAGACGAGCCAACTGGGGGCCAACCAGTGGGGGCGGGGCCAGTGGGGGCGGGACCAACAGGGTGGGACCATTGAGGATGGGGCCAGTGCAGATGGGCCGAGGTGGATAGAGCCAGCGCGGAGCCAACAAGGATGGGGCCAGTGGGGATGGGGCACCAATAAGGTCCTCAGCTACCTATCGACCATAGTGTTGTTTACGTAGTATTTTCCACTTTTCGCTACCACTAATATTATCCTAAAGAATGGTATCCGTTAACCACAAGATTAATGTGCTTATTTTATTTGCCAGCACAAGTGAACTTAAACTTGCAGTTATTCATAAAACCAGGAGGTGCGCTCACCCTTGCTTATTTGCCCCTTGCGAGGGTGAGGCATGCAGGTTTAGCCCTTGAGGAAGCCGTGGGCCCCCCATGTAGGGATCGGTGAGGGCCTCGGGGTCTCAAGACCAGTCTCCGCCGCTTGCTGCCCTCCGTGTGGAGCTCGAGCCGTCCCAGGACGCTGACCTGCCCTTCGCCTTCTTTCTCCAGGACCGCCTGTACTTCGTGATGGAGTACGTGAACGGGGGCGACCTCATGTACCACATCCAGCAGGTTGGCCGGTTCAAGGAGCCTCACGCAGTGTAAGGAAGACGTCGCTGGGCTCTCTCCTTGGGACAAAGGGCGGGCAGTGGGTTTCTTGGGGGATTTTAGGCAAAGGTGGGTCTTTAATCTTCTGAAGCTTTTTCTTTGTGGAAAAAAAGCATTGTGCTTCCGAGGCTCACCCCAAGCCTCATGCTGCCGAGACCACTGCATTCTAGAGCCACCCCTGTCTCTCCCTGTCTAATTCTTGACCTGGTTCCTGAGGAAGGTCTTACAGCTTCCTTGGGAAACGCCACTGTAGGATTTGTTTGTTCATTGGCTGTTATCTGCTGAGAGCTTACTCTGTTCCAGACCCGAAGTGCCGCATAAACATGGTCTCATTTAATCCCAAGAATAACACTAGCATATAGGTTATTGTTACCTCTCTGCTTAGCAAAGATGGACACTGAGACTCAGAGGTTTTGAAAACCTGGCTCCATCCGGATGGCACAGGGAGTGTGAAGACGATCCAGGATTCTGAGCCACATGTTCTGTTCACTTTTTTTTTTTTTTTTTTTTTTTTTCTGCGTCACTGGGCTTTTGAAATGTCTTGAGGAAGATGATAAAGGATCAGGCCGGACAATGGCAGCATTCCGTGGCTCCTGGGTTGCGGGTACCTGGTTCTCGAGGTCTGGAAATACGTCTCCCTACCGGTCCAATTTGTTCGTTTCAACCCACAAGCCAGTCTTAAGGGTTTCTTGTTGTTGTTGTTTTAGAATTTTATTTTATTTTCTTGTTTCAGAACTTTTGTTTGTTTATTTATTTTTATGGCTGGCTCAGCCTGCCCTGAGTGCAGGGCTGGCGCAGCATGTGGTGCTGGGGATCGAACCATGTTCCCTGCAGCTGCCTAAGCTTTCCTAAGCAGGCACTGTAGACCACTGAGTGATCCTGCTGGGCCCCCAGTCTTAAGTTTAGAACGCAATTCTCCTCCTGTTCCTTTCCTGCCCAGAACCCTGTGGGTGAACAGAAATATGGCAGGTCATCCGAAAAAAGCACCGGTACCCTTTCCTGGGGAGCTGCCGAGTTGCCCCTCCAGAAAACCTCCAAAATGGTGCTTGGGAGATGGCGAGCGGTCGGTGGACCTTAGCTGTCTTCAGTATGGAGACCTGCAACAGTTTGAGATTCCGCCCCTCTCGTCCATGCACTCTGACGATCCTCCATGCTAGGAGACCCTGGACCTCGGCCCTCACGCAGTTGGTCCTGGGGCAGCCTGCTGACCCTCTGGTCAGCCTCCTCATCCATCCACCTGCCCAGCCTCAGTCTGGCGTGCAACTGACTCCTCAGAGTGAGATGTCCATTCCACACCCAGTTCACCCTTGCCTTGGGTTCTGATCACTGCAAGCATACCGTGTCCTTGAACTTTTCCATATCTGGCGTGCAACTGACTCCTCAGAGTGAGATGTCCATTCCACACCCAGTTCACCCTTGCCTTGGGTTCTGATCACTGCAAGCATACCGTGTCCTTGAACTTTTCCATATCTCTTTTTTGTTGATTTCAGATTTTACGCTGCTGAAATTGCCATCGGCCTGTTCTTTCTCCAGAGCAAGGGCGTCATTTACCGGTAGGCGAACGCCGGCTGCCGTGCTTCCCGTCTCCCCCTCCTCCC
>PVJA010016910.1:0-36997 GCA_004027025.1 Myocastor coypus | reverse complement strand
AATAAAACAAAACTGGGACCTCAGCCAAGCAGATTAAAGAGGGCCATGAAGTGAAAGGGAAGGCAAGAGAGTGTTTCAAGACACTAGAACCCAAGGATGGGTCAGAGTGTAGGGACTGTTACAGGGTCCAGACATTTCTAAGCCTCTTCTGTGTTCTTATACAGCCTTGAGATACAAATACATGATCAACACCCTAGAGAAGCAATATTGTTATCAGTGAATTAAGACTGTGCTATAAGTTAGCATCAATTTCTGAAACAAAAGTTTCAAAACAACCTATCACTAAGGAATCACTCAAAATAACAGTACTTCTTTATTAATTTCTTTGGCAATTTAAACAATACTAATGTAAACTAATCAGCCTCATATAAATCAATTTTCATTTTTGTGATCTGCACTGTGTGTGTGTGTGTGTGTGTGTGTGTGTGTGTGTGTGTGTGTGTGTGTGTTTGGTTCTAGGGATCAAACCCAGGGCCTTGCCATGCTAAACAGAGGCTTGACCACTGAGCTTTATCTTAAATCCTCCAGACATTTTCTTTTAAAGCAGGGAACAGCCAGGCGTGGTGGCACATGCCTGTAATCCCAGCACTTGGGAGGCTGAGGCAGGAGGATCAGTGTGAGTTCCAGACCAGCTTGGGCTGTAAAAGTGAGCTCAATGCCAGCCTGAACTGCATAATGAGACTCTGTCTCAAAAGACAATCAATCAATCAGTCAACCAACCAACCAATCAATCAATCAATCAAAATAAAGCAGGGAACAATTATATTTTAAATCTCAGGCCATGGAGACAGCTCAGTGCTATAAGCGCCCGCCTAGCAAGCACAAGGTCCTGAGTTCAATTCCCAGTAATAAAAACAAAACAAGAAAACTCCATAATGTTAAGAAAAAAACAGAATGGCTTTTATCTCCCACCCACATAAACACTTTCACTGAAAAGGAAAGTGTTCACTAATTTAAAAAGATATGCAATAGCAAATCAGACTTTACTACACAATCTCAATGTCTTCTGAGGAAAGAAATACAAATCTACAAAATCAAATCTTTTATAAAAATGAAGATGCTAAGGAGGAAAATATGTTACCCTAATTGTAAGCAAACATTTTAGTTTAACAACCACAAAAAAATTTTAACTCACCATTAATTTCAAAAACCGTTTGTCATAGTATGAAGAAGCTTTGATGATGAACAGTCTTTTCCCATGGTCTGCACTGTGCCGTACAGGAGCTGAAAATATTAAATCACCCTGTCTTACACAAGGTTCATACAAGTATACTGTTAAGAGATAAAATTAGAAACTATATATCCAGGGCCTGGGAGATAGGTCAGCGGCTTATGTGCCTGCCTGGCAAGCACAAGGTCCCAAGTTTGATCCCCAGTACCATCAAAAAAAGAAAGAAAATATACATTCATATGCCTATATCTGGTAATCTGAACAACTAATTTGAAAACAGTGATTGTTGAATTCCTATCATCTTGTTTAGTGAAATTCTGTATAGTTTCTATTGTTTTAGTAATTTTTTATTATCTTTTAAAAACATGCATAAATATTTAATATTAATTAAGATTTAAAAAATTTTATACAATGTCTTTTTTTATGTATGTGAGGGCAGATTTGGTATCTTCAAATAAATAAAGACTAATGTACATTGGGCCAGGGAGATAGCTCAGTAGTATAAGTGCCTGCTTGGCAAGTCCAAGGTCCTCAGTTTGATGTTCAGTACTGAAAAAAAAAAAAAAAAAAAAAAAAAAGACTAATGCACTACAGTTCTAAACTATAGGTCTGTTTTGTTTTAAGTATAATACTATGGATCAAATCCAGGACTGTGAGTATACTAGGCAAGCATTGTACCACTTATTTTAATTAAATGTTAAATAAATATCCAAGTAGTCCTTTCAATTTGTTTCAGTTGCAGGCAGGGAAGATCAGATTCTCTTGGGAGCTGATTATCTTGGTTTGCTCTGCAACAAATATTCGACAACACCTCATGCCATTTTATATGATGAGGCAGTATACATTAAGAAGCTGCTGGCCTGGTGTGGTGCTGGACATCTGTAATCCTAGCATTTGGAAGGCTGAAACACAAGAATCATCAATTTTACTTTTAAAGTCTTACTTATTTGGTACAGGGTCTTGCTATGCAACTTGATGCAGAGTGATCCCTCTGTCTCAGCCACCCCAGCACTAGGATTACAGGTATGCCCCACTGCACCCAGTTTTGGTGGCCAGCTTGGAGCACAAGGCATGTGGTACCAGGGATCAAACCCAGGTCCTTGCACCTGTCAGACAGGCACTTAAACCTCTGAGCTATCTCCCTGGTCCTAAGAATCATCAAGCTGGAGGCTAGCTTGTGCTACATAGCCAGTTTAAAGCCATTTTGAACTATATAATGAGACCCTATCTCAAAAAAGCAAAACAAACCCTTTCTTTCTTTCTTTCTTTCTTTCTTTCTTTCTTTCTTTCTTTCTTTCTTTCTTTCTTTCTTTCTTTCTTCCTTCCTTCCTTCCTTCCTTTTGCAGTAACAAAAAGAAGTTCCCGCAAAATAGGTGGAAAGGACCAACATTATTTATGCAGTCTCCAAAAGAAATTTGAACTTGTTACCAAACTGTAAGCTCTAAAACATGTGGATAAAATTCATTTCTAAGCCATTTCTGATGAAGAACACCCTTTTCTTCAATCTGTTCCCAAAGGAACTTAATCAAGGCCTGCTGGAGACAAAAGAAGGCAAAACGTCATTCCTGGATCCTCTCTCTGGACTATTTCAATTAAGCCCTTTCCACTTTGAGCAGCTGTTACTGAGAAAACAGCCTTTGCTGGGCCACTGTTCTGAAATTCTGTGTGTGAGCCACTGTGGCACAAGAATTTTCATTTCCTGCCGAAAGAATTCTAGCCACAGAAGTCAGAAAGAGCTGGATCCTCTGTTCCTGTTTCCCTCCTCGGATGATCTTCTTTTTCCACAAATCTGTCCTTTAGGCTCAAGTGACATCCTAATTATCCAAGAAGCCAACACTGCTCCACATCCCATGAAACCTCTCCTGCTTTGGAACTGTCGTGCATCCTTCTGTTTTAAGTATCCACCAGTGCAGGAGTGATCCCAAGACACTCATGGATAAAACAACCCTCAGGTGCTTGAGTTCCCTACATTAAATGGTGAAGTATCTACACACGACACTTCCTCCCCCAGTTTCATCTCTAGATTATATTACCTAATATGGTGAATGGTATATAGTTATTATCTAAGAGGATGAGGAAAATTAAAAGTCTG
The DNA here is from genome assembly GCA_004027025.1 of Myocastor coypus. Taxonomy (NCBI): domain Eukaryota; kingdom Metazoa; phylum Chordata; class Mammalia; order Rodentia; family Myocastoridae; genus Myocastor; species Myocastor coypus. Next base: position 33,734 of record PVJA010016910.1, on the reverse strand, counting down.
TGCATGTTTCATTCAGGCAGTATTTTTCCCCAAAATATTTTCTATCTGTAGTCGTTGAATTTAAGGATTCAGAATCCACAGATATGTGCACTACTTGAAGTTGTTTTCACTTCTGCCACACTTAAATATGTTTTAATATCTTCAAGGTAAGATCTGTTTTAACTTTGGCACCACTTGCATCAATTAATTCACCAGAGAATTAGAAGCTGGCATGAATTTGTGAAGCGTAAGTCATACTACTAAGGCCCTAAAATAATACTACTAAGAATCAGAGAACTTGACAAAGTATAGATTTCAGTGAATTATTTGAAAGATACTAGTATCAAATTTTTGCGTGAACTACATGAAGAAAATAGGCTGCATCATACCACTAATACTCATCAACTTGATAAATATTTAAGAACCTACAAATGCAGTGCCTTTGCTAGATCGAGTCCAAGAAGGCTATAGAGTTTTCTGGGAGAAACAGACACTAAATAAATAACTGCAAATCCCTAAGGCCAACAAAGGCAAGAAATGGTATGCAGTGTGGAAAAGAACAGCTGAGAAAACTCCCTATTTAGCAGGTGACAGGGGAAGCTGAGAGAAGCATGCTTGATGAATTTATAATGAGTCCTTGACTGGGTACATCAAAACATACTGATTAATATACTCACTTATCAATGGGATCTCTCAGAAGCACTTGCAGCATCAAAATTTTTATGAATAAATGTCCTGTGTAAGGCAGAGCCAGTGTTCCTAACTCATTGAGTCTTGGAAATACAATGCTACTGCAACAAGAGTGAATAATACACTGAGGGTACAGTGGGGCCCCAAAAGTCCTCATACTCATTTACAACATGAAGCTAAAAGGCTTAAGTAGAAAGCCCTGCATTCATCAGCTGCTCACTAAAAAAGCCAAAAGCTAGCCCAATCTTAATCTAATGTATAGTGTATAGTATCAAAACACAGCACTCCTCCCTTCCTCCACATCCCAACTACACCTGCTAGTGTGCCCACTCTAGAGCACATTTAAGGATCATCTGGAGTTTGCCACACCTTAAGCAACCACTGTGGCAAACAATCTGAAAACTGATTTAATGACACTAAAAGGATGGAAGTTAACTGGTCCCCAATAAATGAAGTCTGGGTAAGTGATAGGTGAACTTTTAAACAGCTAAAAAGGAGACTACCCTGCTCCGTAATGACCTGGAGGAAAGAGGCAGGATGAGTGTGAAACAGGAATGTTCACCTTGATACATGACATTGCTAGCAATTTCAATCACTGAAAATAAAACAGGACTGCCACACTCATTCTCTATCGTAGAGTAAAACTTGGCTGTGTCAAGTGCATCGGCTTAGGAGGTACCCACTGGATTGGTGGGGCACGTTTCTGGGTACATCTGGGTGGGTATCTCTCCCCGCTTCCTCTCTGGCACTATTCTCCTGCTCTGCCTCACAGCCATCAGGAACTGAGCAGCTTTGCTCCACCACTTCCCCATGATGTTTCTCGGAGCCAGCTTACCATGGACCGAGTTCCCCCGAAATCACGCTCCAAATTAAGTATCTCCTCCTTAAAGTTGTGGGTGTCAGGTATTGTGTCCCAATGTAAGACAAGCTGACAAATACAGGATATAACAAGGGTTAGCATAACATAAAGGATTAGCCTAGATGACTTTATTATTTTGGTACTGGGAACTAAATTCAGGACCTTGTGCTTACCAGGCAGGCACTGTGCCACTGAACTAAATCCTCTGCACACCTGTTTGATTTTTAAATGTCTTCCCTTTAGAGAATCTGAATATATGACTTGTCTTAAAATAAACAGATTGGGGCCCGGCGGGATGGCTCAGTGGTCTAAAGCCCCTGCTTGGGAAAGCTTGGGCGGCTTCAGGGACTGCGGTTCGATCCCCGGCACCACATGCTGCGCCAGCCCTGCCCTTGGGGTGGGCTGAGCCAGCCATAAAAATAAGTGAAGCAAGAAAAAAAAATAAATAAATAAGAATAAATAAATAAATAAACAGATAAACCCTTCCAATGCATCTGTCTCCATCGTTTCCTTTCCATTCCAAAACTCCTTGAAAGGGAAATGTTTTGCACACACAATTTCCCAAAGATATACGAATGGAAAGGCATGAGAGGATGTTCAACAACATTAACCATTAGGAAAATGCAAATCAAAACTACAACTAGATATCACCGCATATCTATTATGGTGACTACTATCAAATAAGGGTTGGTAAGAATGTGAAGAAACTGGAACTCTTGTGCACTGCTGGATAGAATAAAAGGTGGTACAGATCCAGTGAAAAAATCTACAGCAGGTCTCCCAAGATTAAAAACAGAATTAACATAGCAACTAGCTATTCTATTTCTGGTATATACCCAAAAAAACTAAAAGCAAGACCTCAAACAGATTTTATCTATACTCTTACATTCATAGCAGAATTGTTCCTAATAGCTAAAACATAGAAGCAACCCAAGGGTCTAATGACAGATTCCTGGATAAGTACAGGGTTATGTAGTACACTTTATATCTGGATTCTATATCCTTGGATTCCAAGTATGGTATAAAGCACCTCAATAAACACTGCATCTATACTAAACACACATTTATGTCACTTCCTCAAAAAAAAAGTCAACATAAGAACTATTTATATAACACCACACTGAATTAGGTATTACAAATAATCTAGAGACTATGGTAACAATATTAGCACATGCTACTTTTAAAGTTTATTTTTTATTTTATTTTACTTTATTTTTTTGTCTTTTTGAGACAGAGTCTCAGTATGCAGTTCAGGCTGGCCTTGAGCTCACTTTTGTAGCCCAGGCTGGTCTCAAACTCACAGTGATCCTCCTGCCTCAGCCTCCCAAGTGCTGGGAAAATAGGTATGTGCCACCACGCCCAGTCCTGAAGTTTATATTCTTACATCCCTACTAGAAATTTGTTGAATAATATTGATCCTTTCCAGCATGTTCCAATGTATCATGTAAAATAGCATACTTAAAATTGGGAAAAGAAGTAAAATAGAACAAGATATTTTGGGGTTAGAGACAATCTTTTTTGGTCTTATGAGTTTCATTTCCTGTTTGTATTACACAGGGCAAATAATTTTGATCAAGATTAAATAATTAGAGCTGGGCGTGGTGGTGCATGCCTGTAATCCCAGCACTTTGGAGGCTGAGGCAGGAGGATCAGTGCAAGTTCAAGACCAGCCTGGGCTACAAAAGTGAGCTCAAGGCCTAGTACATTATTTTTATAATAGTTTCCACCTCTATAAAAATGGGGTCAATAACAACGTATTTACTTTGACTTAAAAAAAATGATAGTTTGAGTATCAATGAGTTGATGTTTTGCTATTAATTTACCTCCCACCTCCTCAAGGAAGCAATACTTAAGGGATTCAAATTTGCCTTCCCAGGACTATACCCTTATTTTTCTAGGACAAAGATATTTTTGTCTTCTTGGCCCCCTTTCTGAAATATTAGAAATGCCATTACATGACTGTGTTAATATAAAAGATAGTAGAAAACAGGGAGATAGATCTTTTGCAAAAGATAAGGGTATCAAGACATGGGAGACAGGAGAAAGGGGAGAGGAAAATAAAAGGAATGAAGACATGTACCAACTCATGATGAATGTAACCATTATGTATTGGAAACATGTATGTGTAGTTATATGTATATATATGTATATATATATATATATATATGTATATATATTTCCAGGTTGAATTTACTAACATAGCCTTTTAAAAAGACATTTGCATGGATTTCTAAACTTTTTCTGGCTCTACAGTCACAATGACTACTGCGCAGAATGGCTAAACTCGCCCTAAGCCTACCTATCTACAGATTCCACAGCACCAGTGCACTTCTCAGCAACAAGACCGACCGTCTGTGGGACCAGAAACTGGTGCAGGTGGTAACTACCAAGAATCTGGTACCCTAGAAACACAGGTCTCAACTCTAAGCCTTTTCAGCCTCCGCTGCAAATTAGCACCAACTGAGTTGGTCAGTGACAAAATATTTTACAAACGGTAACCAACTTAAACGCAAGTGAGGTGAATTACTTCGGTCAAGTCCTTTACACCGGTGGTGCTCTCCGTCTATCCTTTTTTTTTTTGAAATGGAAACTTAAAAATTTTTATTTTAAAGAGGAAAGAAGCAAAAACATTAACAAGATCAAAGACAAAAAACAAGGCACCATAAAACAACAAAACTGGCACAAAATTTCAATGCAAGAACAGGAAATCAATGACGGTTGCTGTATTATAATTAGTTATCAAATTAATTGCACAGACTACCAGATATAAGCAGGTAAGATACATAAAATAAGTAAGATACTAACTATTCTTTTCAATAAACCAAAAAGAAATCTTTTAAAAATGAATAATAGCAATGGATATTTTATTGATTCATATTTTTAAATTTAAAGTTTTATCATATTTTTCATCACACACTATATTTATATCAATGCAGCAAAATTGAGAGTCCAGAACCAAGATCTTACATTTACTGTGAGATAATTTTCCAAAACAGTGGCAAGACAGGTAAATTGTGAGGAAGAACAATCTTTTCAACCAACAGGAGTGGGAAAATTTAATCTCCATATGCAAAAGAGTGAAATTTCTGTTTGTAGCTCACCTCACAACATTTAACTCCAGTAATTCAGCTAACATAGTACTCAGAAGGAATCTGCTCCCGATAGCTGCATATGTTAGAAAAGAGTGGTTGAAAATCAATAATTCAATTTTCAACTCAAAAAGTGGGGGAAGAAAAGGCTAGAATTTTGAAAATAAGAAGACAGAAAGAATAAAATAATTTAGGAAACAAAGAATTAAAAGTAGACCCATAGCAAAGAAAAATCAAGAGAGACAGTTGAATCTGAGGCTCTGAAATCTATAAGTTACTAGAACAGGGAGGTATTATTACATTTAGAGGACCAGCCAGATAGCTCAGTGGACTAAAGCTCCGTCTATTCTAAATGCGCAAGCCCTCAATCTGTCGCTGCAACTTCGAGATCTCACCAAGGTCACTTGGGAACAGTTCTCTCAGCTCTCACCCTATCCCCCTTACACGCACTTTCTCCCAAGGCCAGCACGCACCAACAGTCTTCGGGAAGACACGGGTGAGAAAGCCTCCGAATCCGAGTTGAGGGCCAAGGCGGCGTCCAGCCAGAGTCGTCGCCGCAGTGACCGAAACGCGCTGCAACAAACTCATTACCGCCATGGCTGAGACCGGGACTAGGAAGAAGCCGAGAGACTAACGGGAGCCGAGAGAGTCAATTTACCAATGAGGGCGAAGTCAATGAGTGGCCATGTTGAGTAAGGGCGAAGCCCACGTCCACTTCTCTTTATCTAGTGGTCGCGAGGCAGCGGAAATGACGACATTGTTGGCGGAAGTAGGGTTTGATTACCTGTCCGAAAAAAATGGCTGCTGCCTGTTTGGCTCTGTTCTGTAAAAGAGTTTCTGCAGTCCTGAAGGTTTCTGGGTCACTGAAAACTCCTGAGACTCTCGCTAGCTCAGGGTAAGCGAAGTAGCTACGTCTGTCACTCCAGCTTTGAATCTTGTTTGTTGGGGAGATACTGAGGAATGCTCAGGGAGGGGAAGGGTCGAGCCCAAACCCGCCTCTGTGAAAATGAACGACCTTGGAGAAGTTGCGGATCTCTGGCGTTTGTGTCCCTTTCACCTTTTGTTGCAACCTCTGTAGACCCGGCAGTAGGTAGAATGCACTCTATTTGTTGAATTAACCCTGACTGGGTAGGTCAGGAAGAAGTCACCGAAGAGCTTGGGATTGAGTTGAACGCTTTGCCAGGTTTGGATGGATAAATGAGAAGCGGGCTTTATACTTTCAGTTCTGTATATTTACTTAATATTTTGACAAATATTAAGTAAATACCGAACGTTAGCCAAGTGAACAGAAAGTCGCCCTACATGTGTAGGAAAGGAACGGCTTATGAGTTGTCTTTATTTCTATATGGAAAGACAACTTGTCTGCTGACTGGTCATCCTTGACTTAGGGTGGTCAAGGTTATGGTTTCCTCCCATTTACTGCCATTTGTCTACAAGGAGTTGCATTTTATAAATAGTAAAGTGTGTGAGGTTTTGCACACTTACTGAGCGTCTTCTACGTGCCAGTATGTTAATTATCTCAGATAATGAATTTTTCATTTCTGCAAAGGTTCTGCTGTTGTTACTTGACTAAGATGGAAAATGGGGCTGGAGAAATAGCTCAGTAAGATAAGCATTGGCCTGACAAGCGGAAGGTCCTGAGTTCAATCTTCAGTACCACACATAAGAAAGAGAGAAAGAAAGAAAATGTGGATCATTTCTTCTACATCATTCTTTTTGTTTAAAAAGGAGACAGTTTAGCGTCCTTCATTATTATAAAATGAGTATCTTCATTTTTGGAAAATGGAGTAAAGTTAGGATATTGACATGTGTGCATTTTGTTCACAACCATTGCTCCCCAGCTTTTTGATTGAAAAATGTTTCAAATCACTCCCTTAAAAATAAAGACAAAATTCAAACCAATAAAAAAAATTAGGAGCAGTACAAAAAGTAACAGTATGTATTCTTCACTTTTATTAGTGAAACCACATTTTGTCACATTTTATCATTATATTTATGCTTTTTGTTATTCTCAACTATTGAGGTATATCAGATTATAAATGTGATGCTCCATGTCTTCTAAGAACAAGGGCACTGCCGTATGAATCCCAATGTAATAATCATATTCAGGAAATTTAATACATTATGGCTGTTAAAGTACTGTTTGTAGCATATGGACAAATTAAAATTGTCCTGGTGAATGCTTTTTCTTCACGATTCAGGGAAGAATGATTTATTACGTTAGTTGTATTGTTAATTTCCTATAATCCACAATGTTTCTGTTTTTACACTTTCATTGTGTTGGCATTTTTTTTTTATATAAAACTAGATTTTTAATTTTTTTTTTTTTTTTTTTTTTTTTTTTTTTTTTTTTTTTTTTGTCTTTTTGAGACAGGGTCTCGCTATGCAGTTCAAGCTGGCCTTGAGCTCACTTTTGTAGCCCAAGCTGGTCTTGAACTCGCACCGATCCTCCTGCCTCAGCCTCCTGAGTGCTGGGATTACAGGCATGAGCCACCATGCCTGGCAAAACTAGATTTTTTAAAATACCCCTCCATTTGGGCTTGTCTCATTGCATCCTCACAGCTACGTTGAAGTTAAATAATATGATAGGAAAACGACACTTATTATATACTTCAGTATTTTGTTTTGAAGTCATTTCCACAGGTTATTAAATATTTTAAGCAATCTTTTAAATACTGCAAAATGGATTCTCATAGTGATACTTAATAATATTAAACATTTTAAAAATTTACTGTTTCTGGTACAGAGATGCTAAGTAAGTTTTTTAGATACTATTATTATTATTATTATTATTACTGCTGGTTCAGCCTGCCCTGGATGTGGGGCTGGCACAGCATGTGGTGCCTGAGATCGAACTGTGGTCCCTACAGTTGCCTAAGCTTTCCTAAGCAGGCACTTTAAACCGCTGAACCATCTCGTTGGCCCATATTTTTAAGATACTGTAAAGAGAAAAGGATTCATTTTATTCTTTATCAGATATTATTAAACTTTAATAACTTTTTTGTATATTTCCATATGCAGGTTTTCTCTTGGTTTGTTGTCTAAGAATTCATCAGATGGCACATCCATTCAGCAGTATAGATTACTTCATACCACATTGTCAAGAAGAGGACTGGAGGAATTTTTTGATGACCCAGAGAATTGGGGGAAAGAAAAAGTGAAATCTGGTAAGCTATCTGTGTCAGTGAATATTAGGTGTTTATCGAACCCTATACTATTCTTATATTTCGACCATTTTATAATTATTTAGTTGTTTTCTTCATTTCCTTTTTTTTAAGATTTATTTTATTTTATTTTATTTTCTTGTTGCTGAACTTTTGTTTATTTATTTAATTTTATGGCTGGCTCAGCCCACCCCAAGGGCAGGGCTGGCACAGCATGTGGTGCCGGGGATCGAACCAAGGTCCCAAGCAGGCGCTTTAGACCACTGAGCCATCCCGCTGGGCCCCTTCATTTCCTTTAAGACCATCTGCTGTCATTTAAATTCATTATCATAATAGAGCTAATTATTCCTGGGCATGTTAGAAAAACTTGTGAAGAGGAATAAATTTAAAGTATTGACTAGAGTAAGATTTAGATCTTATGTTAGAGTCTCACCTTAAATGATAATTGAAAACTAATTCGTAATGAAAAAATATTTGACGTTAGGTTGTGTAAACACATTCAGTGTTAATGCTGATAGTTTTAAAATGCTATTGTCTGCCATGTTACTAATATTTTCATGCTGCTAAATTCTAATACATAGTGGCCCAATTATTTATTTTACATATAAGACAATAGATTTAGCGAGGTTAGTAATTTGCCAGAGGCACATAACTAGAAATATTATTTCATGGTATGAATTTATTTTAATAGGAGCTGCATGGACCTGTCAGCAATTAAGGAACAAAAGTAACGAAGATTTACATAAACTTTGGTGAGTATAACCAGATGTGTGGAACAGTTACAATATAATAATAAAGTAAAGGGGCTGGGGAGATAACTCTGTGGACAAGTGCCTGCCTGGCAAGTGCAAGGTTGTGAGTTTGAACCCCAGTCCTGCCAAAAAAAAAAAAAAAGAAAAAAAGGAATGAAAATGTTCTCTTTCTCATGTAAAAAACTGAATAAAGTGATCTGGCTGTCATAGTGCAGCTAATACATATGAAGGGTGGCAAACTCATGGCATGCATGCCCCCTTCGGCTTGCAGGACCCTGTTGGCACATAAACCAGGTTGCCCCAGCTTCACTCCAGTGCTGAGCATCAGACAGCAGTGCACACAAAGACAATTTTGGCACTTTGGGATAAGTAAGTGGGTTTGAAGTTGCAGTTTGGGCACTTGGTCTCAAAAAGATTTGGTCTCAGTTGCATATAAGAGCCATAAGATCTTCAGAGATTTCAAAAATACAACAGCGTTTAGACTACATTAAGACAAATATCATGGCCAGCCAAGTAGCTCAGCAGATTAAAGTGCCTGCAAGCAGGCACATGGACCAGGAGTTGAACTCCCAGGCCTGCCATGCCAGCCTTGCCCCTGGGGTGTGCTGGGACTGCAATTGAGACTGGGTGCAGTAGTGTGTGCTTGTAATCCCAGCTCTTGGAAGACTATAAACAGGCGGATCACTATGAGTCTGATGTAGTACTGAGACCCTGAACACCCTGTAGACCCTTCCCTAAAATACAAAAAAAGAAAAAGACAAATATAGTTGTTTTTCTTACTTTCTGCTTTTTTTTATGTATTTGGTACAGTGTCTCACTATGCATCTCAAACTTGTAGTGATCTTCCTACTGTCAACCACCCCACTGCTGGGGTTACAGGCATGTGCCACCATACCCCCAGTCTTGGTTGTAGGCTCAGCCTGCTGGACTGGTGCAGTGTGTGGTGCTGCAGATTGAGCCCCTGTCCCTGCACTTGCCTAAGCAGATGCTTAATACACTGAGCTATCTTACCACCCTTGACAAATATGGTTCTTACATAGTTGGGAATTTTGTAGTTGGGATTTTGGAAATTTTATTGTAACTGCTACTAGTCAGGCTAATACTTTCATCCTTGCAATTTTGGTAAACTAGCTAAATAAAAAGGGAAATAGTCACACTTAGACTTTCTTCCTTTTTGTTGCCTTTTTCATGATCTAGGGTCATTAGCATTTTGGTTTGAGGGTTTGTGTTGGAGGGTGCATCTTATGGGGCATTCAGGTAGACTTTCTGGCAGGTTCTCCTCATGAATTTGAGAAGGTTAAGAGAACTTAATACAAAGCTGCATTCTTGATTGAGTATAGTTAGCCTAAAGATATTTTGTTTAAACCATACCTCTTCTGAAAATTATGTATTTTGCCCAAAAAAATAAAGACTGGTTTCTCTGGAGCATTCAGGCTGTGGCCTGACCCTGTATTCCTGCATAACAATAGTTAGCTGGTCCTTCTAATGTCTCTTAGTTTTGTTATAGAAAAATAGGTTGCACTAAAGGACTGTTCTGTGTGTGGTCAAGAAAGGGAGCTAGGGTTGTTCATTTACTAAAACCGAAAACCAAATGATCTGCCACTCCTGAGCGTGGCTTCTTTTTCATAGTATAGAAGTACCTGTTCCTTTGTCTTATTTTCAGTGCTCTCATTGTTTATTTCCTTTCTGTTCTTCAAATCTTAATTGTAAACCAATATATTCACAAAACCCAACTACATCAGCTCTGCTACTTCTTCAGTTCTTTTCATTATGGTTGCTTTGCTCTCTGTTCCTTCCTACCAAAGTCCCATCTCTGAATCTTTGCACGGCCAGCTAAACTAAGAATAGGCGTTGCATTTCTCCCACTGAATTGCTCTGGTACTTGCTTCTCCCACCCATAGGTCACATCATTATAATTTCAGAACCATCACTAGAGAGAGTAAAAATAGAATGGGTTTTGCATACTGGAAATCTGAGATTTGAATTCAGAGTTACCTGTGTGATCCAGAGTATCTTGCTTTTCTCAACCTCACTTCATTTAGGAAGGTGAAGTAGCACTAACCTCAAAAGGATGTTGTAAGAATTAAATGAAATTGTGGATATAGAATGCTTAGCACATTGGCATATCACAGGTATTCAATAAATGTTTTATGTCTTCTGTTTTCCTTCTCTCTTCATTTGGAATATAAGGATTATGTTGCATGTTATTTTGTAACTCACCTAGCACTTAATAAAATACATGATACAAAGAAAGGTTTTGAGTAAGTGGAGATAAAGGGTTATTCTTGTAATGGTCATCTGTATATTAAGATTTCTAATGGGCTTTCAAGTACAGATTAACTTTGATGTTTGAAAATGCAACTTTTGTAGCCTAACCACAGAACAACATCATAGACTTTGTGTTCTCTGATACAGGTACGTCTTACTAAAAGAAAGAAACATGCTTCTAACCCTAGAACAGGAGGCCAAGCGGCAGGTGTTACCAATGCCAAGTCCAGAACGCTTAGAAAAGGTAAGGCTGTGGGAGGCTAGCAACTCTTGTGCAGGGTAAAAGCTAAAGGGGAGTCAGTACATGTGCTTCTTTTATTTCTTGTCAGGTAGGTATATGTTTTTCTGGCTCCATTTGACTTGTAGTAAGTTTTTTTTTTTTTTATTCTTGTTTCAGAACCTTTGTTTGTTTATTCACTCATTTTTATGGCTGGCTCAGCCCGCCCCGAGGGCAGGGCTGGCGCAGCATGTGGTGCCGGGGATCGAACTGCAGTCCCTGAAGCCGCCCAAGCTTCCCCAAGCAGGCGCTTTAGACCACTGAGCCATCCCGTAGTAAGTTTTAAGCTGTTACTGTCAAAGACTATCTTACTTCAGACCCCAAAAGAATTTTCGTTCTCATGTGTACTCCTCATTCCTACCTGCAGCCCTCAGCAGTGGCTGCGTGTGGATATTTGTTTCTCTTGAGTAAATACTAGGAGTGGAACTGCTACTAGATCACTGCTTAGCAGTGTAAGAAACAGGCAAACCATGTTCTGAAGCAGCTGTGTACAAGTGGAGTTCTTGTGCTTAATACATAGAAGCCCCTGGGTTCAATGCCCTGTGCCTAAAAGGCAAAGTAAACAAAGTAACTGAACCAGTTTACATTTCTAGCTGTGGCTGGCCACCTCCATACCAACTAGATCAGTTTTCAATGTAGCTTTTAAATCTCTAGTTAAAAAAAAGTTTTACCACATTAACTGTTTTTAAGTGTATCATTAGTGTTAAGTATAGTCACATAATTGTGAAAAAGTCAGTTATTTAAATTGGGTTTCCTAGCCGGGCATGGTGGCGCACGCCTGTAATCCCAGCGCTTGGGAGGCTGAGGCAGGAGGATCAGTGTGAGTTCGAGACCAGCCTGGGCTACAAAAGTAAGCTCAAGGACAGCCTGAACTGCACAGCGAGACCCTGTCTCAAAAAGACAAAAAATAGATAGATAAGTAAATAAATAAATAAATAGGGTTTCCTTCATGATTATGAAACAATCCCCTGTGTTCCTATTTCCATTCTCAAAGGTAATTACTCTTCATGTTTCTCATTCCTCAAAATTTTTTTGTACCTGCCTGTGTTTATTTTTATTTACACAAATTTGTTTGAATAATGTGTATTGTTTTGAAAGTTACATTTTTCAGCCATTTGGTATATCCTGGATTTCTGTATATGTATATCTGATTGATTGATTGATTGACTGATTGATTGATTGATTGATTGATTTTGGATGGTACTGGGTATTGAACTCAGGACCCTGTGCTTGCCAGGCAGGCTCTTTTTCTACTGAGCTATCTCCCTGGTCCTTGCCTTCTTTATTTTTACCATGTTCAGAACTTTTTTATATGTATAGATGAGAGATTTGTTAGTTTTTTCTATATTGCTTTGAACGTGAGCACTTTTAAGTTGCCAGGAATCAAAGAGAGAACCGAGTTGTCCCCGTAACAGCAACAGTCCTGCTGTCTGGCTTCAGTTACTTGAGTGTCCTTCCCTGCACCAGCCGTACCCACTGTTGGCGCACTGGCTGTAAGACAGAAAGACTAGCATATGTGGAAAAAGTAAAAGAAGGCATGCAGTATAAAATCTCAGGTAATTGCTGTGATTTCTAAGAAAGTTATTCTGGCATAGTGAAAGATGATTGTGTACATTTTGGGGACTGTAAGCTTTATTTTGACATAATAGAGTTACAAAAGTTAGGAGAATACTACAAAGAATTGTTAAAACAGGAAATTAACATTAATATAATAGCATACTCTCTCTGTATATGTTACTCAGATTTTAAAAGTATCGTAAGGGCTGGAGAGAGAACTCAGTAGAATAAGCGCTTGCCTGGCAAATGCAAGGATCTGAGTTCAATACCCAGTCCTACAAAAATAAATAAATAAATAAAAATTTAAAAAAGTATCCTAGCAATGTTTCTTACAGCAAAACAAAATCTAAGATTGTGCATTCTTAATTTTTGTGTCTGTTTAGTTTGCTTTAATCCGGAGACTCAGCTTTTTGTTGTTTTATAGGGTTTAGAGTTGGGGATTGTTGGTTTGGGGGCTCCCCCTCCAGCCAGGATCTCTCTATGTAGGCTGGCCTCACATGCTGGCTTTGAACTTGTGATTTTCCTGCCGCAGCCTCCCAAGTGTTGGCCTGTGCCACCACCCAGCTAGCTGTGTTGTGTAACACTGACATTTTTTGAATAGGCCAGTCCTTCACTTTGGGTTTGTTGGGTATTTGTGTAAGATTGATAGGAATATCATAGAAGCAGTAATTTTCACAGTGCATCAGATCTGGAGGTACATGATGTGAATTTGTTCTTTTACTGATGATAGCATCAATACCCTGGAGAAATCATGTCTGTCAGGGTTTTCCACTATGTAATTACTATTTTTTCTTTATATTTAAATAAAAACTCTTCATATTAGGAGCTACTTTGAGATGATGTTAATGTCCTGTAACTCAACATTCATTCACTGGTTTTAGCATCCATTGATGAGTCTTGCCTAAATCATTAGAATGTTTGGTAAATAATGATTACCAGATCCTGACTTTCATTCTGCATTCATTATTGAGCTTTCTTATGTAAGAAAGGCATTCTTATGTCTCCATTTCTTTATCATTGTTTTCGGGCAGTGTGGTCTCAAGGATTCCTACTTTGTCAACAGTAATAATCCTTTAATACCATCATCGCAGCCTAGCTGTGTAAGTCTCTTCATACTTTGTCCTCATTGCTCTTTGGTGAGGTTCATCCCAATGTCATAGGCTTATTTGGAACTTCCTTGCCCCAGCCCTCAAGTTGGCCACCTTACATAGGAACCTGATTATTTTCAGTGAAGAATGACAGAGATTAATACCAGTGTGCTAGGTGTCCACATTGCAGGATGACATTTATAAAGTAATTGATTTATTTTCAGGTTCATTTGCCAGCCCTGCTGTTAAGGGAATTTTGGTTTTGGAGACTTTTTTTTTTTGAGACAAGGTCTCACTATGCAGTTCAGGCTGGCCTTGAGCTCACTTTTGTAGCCCAGGCTGGTCTCGAACTCTCACCAATCCTCCTGCCTCAGCCTCCCGAGTGCTGGGATTACAGGCGTGAGCCACCACGCCCAGCAGTTTTGGAGACTTTTAAGTGCACTGACAACAAAGAATTCTTTATGAAATGCATGCAGTTACTGACTTTCAATAATAGATTATGTCCTCTCTCTGACTTAAGCATGTTTCAATAGGTCATTAAAATTAGTGTTCTAGAATCCAGATGTGATGGCTAATGTGTATTTCAGATTTTCTTTTGCATCTGGTGGCATCAACATTTGAACGTTAACTTTGTGGACTTGGTAGCCATTTCCTTTCTACCTCATTAAGCATCGTTTAGTAGTCTCATGACCCACTCTCACTTCAGCAAGCTTTAATACAGTCAGCAAGCTAATTTACTAGCAAACCCTGAAGATTATACCTTATGTTAGGCCCTTACCAGTGTGCTCTCTTCACTCCTAGGTTGTCTGTCTTTAGGACTGGTCAGCCAGGCATAGTAGTGCATGCCTATAATCTCAGTACTCAGAAGCCTGAGGGAAGAGGATTGCTGCAAGTTTGAGAACAGCTGTGTAATGAGTTGAAGGCCAGCCTGAACTACAGAGTGAGGCACTGACTTAAAAAACAAAGATTCGTCTTGCCCATCTTTTATTTCTCAAGGATGTTGTAGAAATTCCATAGTTGAAAAATGTGAATCAGCTACTGTAAGGCAGTGAGTGAAATTTAGGAACAGCAGCAGTATGGAGCCGCAGCCAAATTTGTCTGAATTTGTGATTCTCATGTCTCTTGTCAGGTCTCATACCAACTTCCTGCAGGGGAACCGGTTGATAATCTAATCTGTTTTTTTGTGGATTTTTGTGAGAAACATATGTACTTACATGAGGCATTTGATACTTGTGATAATTAAGGATAAAATACAAACCAATCAAAACACAGCTCTCAGTATTTTTTTTTTTTTTTTTTTTAAACTTCTAACTCCTGTGTTGACTCAGGTTTTTTTTTTTTTTTTTTTTTTGTGTGTGTGTGTGTGTGGTGATACCAGGGATTGAACTCAGGACATTGTGGCTTGCCAGGCAAGCACTTATTCTACTGAGCTATTTCCCTGGCTCTGGGTCTTGGTATTTTGTAACACAAATTTGTTTTATCTGACATAATCTCCAGTATGAATATTTGTATGCAAGTATACATTACTCTTCCAGCATTTTTGTGTGCATTAAAGTCATACCATAGAATCTTCAAAGAAAGATAAAAATAAATGTACTGATATTATCTTATAACTTGGTGGATTTTTAAGACTTTGAGACTATTCTAAAATCAGGATGGACTGCTGCCAAACAAGGCACAATTTCTGGGTAAGAATGTGAACAAAATGATGATTAGTTGAGGCCAAACATATTTTTAGTGTAACAAACTACTGTCACTTAGTAGGTGAATTTGAAAAGTAGCATGTGCAAAATTGAGTGTCCAAAAGGAATTTATGGAAGTATTTACTCCAAGCAGAAGTAATATGTGTAAATCCAAGCCAGGTAGATTTTCATCTAAATGGAGCTAAAACTTTTTAAAGAATTACAGAAAGTGATACTGGGGACATCAGTGAACACATGTCTGAGCCAAAAAAAGTTTTTAGGAAGCTCTTGATAAACAAAGATCTTCTGTAGCATAAGGTTTCTTTTTCATTGGTATTGTTATAGGGGATTGCTGAAATTAAATCTTTTTTTTTTTTTTTTTTAGGGAAGGGTCTACGAGGTTTTCAAGGTCTCACTACTAGATTGGACTCATAGTGATACACCTGTCTACATCCTCCCAAGAGCTGAGATTACAAGTGTGCACCACCACACCCATTCTCCATTGCTATCTCAGTGTGCCCCCAGGGGGGCAGGGCCAGCACAGCAAGCCCAGGGATCAAACCTTTGGCCCCTACACCTGCTCGTAGGCACTTTAATCCACTGAGCTATTTGGCAGCTGTGAAACTGAATCTTTCTTTTATTTTTTTCAGGTAGTTGAATCCATGGATGCATTAGATAAAGTTGTCCAGGAAAGAGAAGATGCTTTAAGGCTTCTCCAGACTGGTCAAGAAAGAGCTAGACCTGGTGCTTGGAGAAGAGACATCTTTGGAAGAATCATTTGGTATGTAGATTACATTGTGACTCTTCTAAGATAAGAATGGAGATTCTGTACCTCATTTTCCTGCCCAGAATATTTTAAGAAAGCTCTCAAACTAGCCACTGATACAGTCACAGCTTTTCAGGAGGCTGGTACGTAGGACCACTTCTTGGAGGCAAGCCTGGGCAATTTAACCAGATCTTGTCTCAGAAAAGAGCTGGAGATGGGAGAGGTGGGGACGAGGGACCAGATGAGCTAATGAGAGGCATATCTAATAAAGAAAAGGTCACAAATTCCTTTGGAACACCGAGATACGTGAATGAAGGTAACTTCGTATGGTAAAACCAATACTAGCCCAGATGTCCCATTCACATCATTCAGTTATGTGTATAGGGCTCACTTTTTAAATTAGTTATTCCGATCTTGACTCATAGGACCTTTTGAAATTTTAATGAAAGTTATGCATCCTCTCCCCAGAAAAATACAATGTCGCTGTATCATTGCAGGTCGTAAGATTCCTGAAATTGATTTCAGGACTTAGCCCTGCTGTCTTTGCCCATTAAGAACCTTTTAATATTAGCCGGGCATGGTGGTGCAAGCCTGTAATCCCAGCACTCGGGAGGCTGAGGCAGGAGGATCAGTGCGAGTTCGAGACCAGCCTGAGTTCCAAGCCAGCCTGAACTGCATAGCAAGGCCCTGTCTCAAAAAACAAACAAACAAAAGAACCTTTTAATATTTTTAAAAATAATTTCTTGAGTAAGGTCAAGTCATCCAATTTGTTTGCTTGTGGTGCCATCAGAAGAAGGGCTAGGCCAAATTATGAAACAGTTACAGTTACGTTTCCTTCTTTGTGCTACATATACTTCTCAGAGTCTTGTCAAGCATTGGGAGAACTGACTATCACAAAATAATTGAGAAAGCTTAGGGAAAAAGTAATCTTGTGTGGGGAGATAATTCAGCAGCCTAAGCACCTGACTGGCAAGTACAAGGACCTGAGTTCAATCCCTGGTACTACATGCCATGCTGACCCCAGAACCACGGGCGTGCCATGCCAGCCACCGAGACCAGGTGTGGTGGCACATGCTTATAATCCCAGCTCTGGGGAGGCTGAGACAGGAGGATCACTATAAGTTTGAACCGTGTTGGGAGGCCCTGTATCAAATAGATAAATAAATACAAAAACCCCAACATCTTAAAAAATAGTAACTTTTCTAGGGGCTTATTTTCACTTAGTTTGAGCAGCTAAAATGTGATTTGTTATTATGCCTTCAAGATCAGCAAAATGAGGAATACATTAGGTAGTTAGAGAACTTTCCTGGAATACTCATTTGTTAAGTTCTTTCAGTGGCATTTAGCAATAGGACTGCTGAGAGTCATGTTTAGGGCAGGAGCTGTGCTATCTGTAACTATTCAACTCAACACAAACAAGCGAAATTGCCAAAATGTGTCACCAAAAGGCTTTTTTCTAGGCCCCAGGATGTAATCAACAATAGAGGGCTTGCCTATCAGTTGTAGGGCTCTAGCTCTGATTTCCAGAACTGCAAATAAAATCTTCTATTGTTTTATTTTCTAGCAATTTATATTAAGTGTTAACTGATTTGAAATTAAGTAGGAAAACAGAAAATTAGGATAGAGAGAATACACTGGTCTCTATAAGGCAAGTAACTTTTCTTTCTTGGCAGGCACAAGTTCAAGCAGTGGCCTATACCTTGGTACCTAAATAAAAGATACAACAGGAAACGATTCTTTGCAATGCCTTATGTGGACCATTTTGTCAGGTGAGCACAGAAGCTCTTAGTAGCGAAACACTAGTATCTGTACATCAAATATATATGTTAAGCTTTCTTTACATTTTTTAAATTTATTTATTTATTTATTTATTTATTTATTTATTTATTTATTTAGTGGGACCAGGGTTCAAACTCACAGCCATGCATTTGCCAGGCATGCACTAGTGCCATGGAGCTATTTCCCTGGCCCTTCTTTACATTTAAACTTCTATTCCATAAATAGTACATGTTCATTTTAAAAAATAGAATAAATTAAAAATTAAAAAGCCACACATATAATCTAATTATTGAGAAATAGCCAGTGAACACTAGTGTGTCTCCTTTTGCAAGTTTTATTATCTGTTTTATCTACTTATACACATAGCTGGGCAAGTGGTAAAATGCAGATCCAAATAGCTGAGGTACATAAAATGTGAGTTTGTGATTGCAAGGCTAATGAAAAGCATGTAGGGAGTGAAGTCCATTGCATTCATTTTTATCTGAATTGTGCTGTCTCGCATAATGTAGATCTCCACATATTTCCTATAGCAGATTTGTCTCAAACTATTTATGCCAGAGATCATATTTTTTGAATTTTTGCATGAAATTCATGCATATTATCTAGAAAAATTCAAGAAAAAGGAATATGAAGAGAACACATTTCATTTTTCCATTGTTTTGGATGTTTCAAAAATGGATCACTAGACATTAATGAGTTGTTTGTCATTGATCAGGGAAATACAGGCCTTCCCTTATGGTAGAGGAGTGAAGTGGTCCCAAGAACCACCAGTTGGTAATTTAAAAAGCTAAATAAGTTATTTAAAAGTGCTATTTAAAATACTGAATCCAGGGCCTGGCAGGATGGCTCAGTGGTCTAAAGCGCCTGCTTGGGAAAGCTTGGGTAGCTTCAGGGATCGCGGTTTGATCCTTGGCACCACATGTTGTGCCAGCCCTTCCCTCAGGGTGGGCTGAGCCAGCCATAAAAATGAATGAATAAGCAAACAAAGGTTCTGAAACAAGAAATAAATAAATAAATTTTTTTAAAAAAAATTCTAAAAAAAATAAAATACTGAATCCACATCCAAAAGCAGACAGCGAGAGAATTTAATCTGAAAGCTGCAGTTGGAGGGTAAACTTTTTTTAAATTTTATTTTAAAGAGTAAAAATAGCAGAAACAAAGATAGAAAAAGAGTAACAAGAGTACATATAATACAGAATTTCAAAACAAGAACAAAAATTTAACAATGGTTGTATTACATATTAAATAAAAATATATAGGGGCTGAGGATGCAGAAAACACAAGGTCCTGAGTTTGAATCCTGGTACCCCCCCCAAATTAATTAATTTACTTATTTATTCTTTTGAGTTCTTACACTAGGCAGACTATACAATATTCACATATGTAGGGTCTGGTTTATTTGACTTTTGAGTATATGTTCAAGATACATCCACTTATATATGAACTCTTCTAGAAGTTTATCATTCTTTATAGCTGAGTAATATTCCATTGTATGAAAATACCACATCTTTTTCAACCATTCTTCAAATGATGGGCATTTTGGCTGTTTCCAAGATTTGGCTATCACAAACTGTGCTGCTGTTAACATAAGTGCACAGATATCATTATGATAAGATGTTTTTGGTTCTCCTGGGAAAATCACTAGTAGGGGGATAGCTGGGCTGAATGGGATTTCCAGTTCTAGTTTTTTAAGGAGTCTCCACACTGCTTTCCGTAATAGTTGCACCAGTCAGAGGGGAAACATTTGTAAGTATGTGGTTTCTTATTCTCATTGCTATGGCTACAAAAAGAGATGGGGTTAGGAGCCTGCGGTTTCTCACTAATCAAGATAGAAATCAAAACTCAGTGCTGGAAAAGCAGCTAAAAGTTAACTTGGACAGGTGTCTTGGATAGTACATCATAGTGTCAGCAAGGGCTCTTCAAAGATTGATGTTCTCCCACCAGCTTGCTTCCATATTCTGTACCAAAAAATGAAATGCACAGCTTCTAAAAATAATTTCGACATGAACGGAACGTCTTTTAAATTGAGCATTAGACTATTAAGTGTGCACCATTTTATCTGTGGCATGTCCATCCTGTGGGCACCAGGCTTAGTCATGTTTTCACCAGCAGCACTGTGTGCTGTGCAGCCAGTACTTCATCCTTCTGTGAACATACCAGGGTCTCTACCCTTCGTAAGTGGCAGGGCTGAGCATCTTTCTCGCTCCAGCTCATTCAGTCTTTCTTCTTGGCTCATTTCCCTTGAGCCTTTTATTACATCAGTGCTCTTCAGAAACACAGATCACGTTCTTGTGTAGAGAAGAAATACCAGGTCTTTCCATCTGGTGTTCCCACAATTTAAATTTTGCTACTTGCTCTTGAAAGTTGTCTTTCACCTTATTTCGTACCGTCTTGCTCATTGTCTGCTTTTATTTTTGTTTGTACAGCTTTGAAATTTTTCAGCTGTTCACGTTTAGGAACTAGTTTGATACTTTTTTTTTTTTTTTGTCTTTTTTTTTTGAGACAGGGTCTTGCTATGCAGTTCAAGCTGGCCTTGAGCTCACTTTTGTAGCCCAGGCTGGTCTCGAACTCACATCAATCCTCCTGCCTCAGCCTCCCAAGTGCTGGGATTACAGGCGTGAGCCACCGTGCCCGGCACTAGTTTGATACTAAGCCATTGAAAAATGCAACTGTATTGGCTGTTTTCTCCAGTTTCTCTAAGCCCAATGTTGAGCCATTTGGTCCTGTTGTCCCCTTAGACATTAGGTGAAGCCCTGAATGACTTTTAAGTATATGAAAATTTGTCAATTTAGTGGTACAGTTATAGGTGTTATGCATATTCTGTAATTTCACTTTCAAGTTTTCCATTGAGAATGTAGCATAATCTTAAAACTATCAATAGCAAAATATTGTTTAAATGTTTCTTAAACAAATGTAAATATAATTGGAGCAAATATTGATGAATAGGTAATTTTAGCTGTTGTCTTTATACTTGTCTCTAATTATGTGCATATTCTTGTCTTCACCCAGATGTAACTTAAACTTCTGTGGCTTCTTGACAATACAGTATATTATAGTTACTTAGTGTGTCTCTTTAATCGTATTATTATAGCTCAAGTTAATCAGATACTGTAAGATAACAATTTAATTGCATCAAAGACTTGGCATCCATGAATTCATCAATTTTGATTAATCTCAAATGGCCCTGTAGGTGATGATTTAGCTCAGGTGCAAATGCTCCATGCCCTCAATGCTGACCCTATGATGCAAGTGGGAACAGACTAATGGCTAAGCATCATCTTTTAACATGGCCCCTGTGTAGGGACCATCAGGTAGGGCAAATGCTACTTGAAGTTAGGTGATCACAAATTCCAGGGCACATTTCAGGATGTGAAGAGTCTCATGCCCTCAATAAAGTTAGTGTTTTTTTTTGTCTTTTTGAGACAGGGTCTCGCTATGCAGTTGAGGCTGGTCCTGCGCTCACTTTTGTAGCCCAGGCTGGTCTTGAACTCGCACCAATCCTCCTGCCTCAGCCTCCCAAGTGCTGGGATTACAGGTGTGAGCCACCACACCTGGCTCATGTCTCATTCTTGATAGAAAGCTCTTTCATGAATCTCGGACATTGTGCAGAATCCCTCACTTTGGTGTTGCCCTTATGCAGAAATGTTCAAGAACATAGGTTTGGAGTCTAGTAGATGTTAAAATGTTGACTGTTATGGATAGATATTGGAGATTCCAATGCTCCATTCCACACTTATAAAATAAGGATATGCAATCAATTATGTCACAATATTAGGACTAGCTTCATGGATAGCCAACCTTTGGCCTGCCTGGGTCACATGAATGAAGAGGAGTTTCCTGGGCCACATGTAAAATACATAACAGTTAATATACACAAGCAACAAAATACTTTGAAGTATTTCATTTTATTATTTTATTAAATAATCTCATTTAAGTTTAGCAATTAAGTAATAAAATTTACATGTCTCTTTAACAATAACTATCTGTTTTCAGGGGCACATATACATAGTTAGACTTAAACGCTATTGATTGAGGGACAACCTGCTCTGGCCCCTCTTCTGTCCCTCTCTTGGACAGGAGTTTTCTTTCCCCCCAGTAAATCTATTGTGCTCAAAAATAATAATAACAATGAATGCTATTGATCATAGACGCCAAGAATGTGCGGGTGATCTGGCATGACCTTGATCACTCCGCAGACCACCGGGTCCCCCTTTCTCCATCACTGTTATGTGCTTGCCAGTTAAATAAGATGACCTTCTAGATAGAGGAGAACCCTTTCCTTGGTCGATTGTGTGTGGATAGCTGAGCTCCCTGGCTAGACTCTCTGGACAAGCTCTCTTGGTGATAGCTGGATTCTGCTTGCCAAGACCCAGTGCAAGGCAGAACAGGTCCACACTGATTTAAAGTGACCATGTAGGGTCGGTGAAGGAGGTGGAGTCAGCACCGCACTGTGCCCAGGCAGTGGCAGCCTGTGCAGTCCATGCTTGAGTGCCACACAAGCAAGTTATGAAAAAATATCACTAAAACTTAAAGAGTAATGTTAAGTTTATGATATTGTGGGGCCACATTACTAGCTGTCAAGAGCTACATGGAGACAATGTAAATAAAAATGCTTTGCCCAAGTATCTGACACTTAGCATTTTATATATGCTAGATATTATTTCTTTTCATCTCTTAGGGGTGATGATTCTGTTTGGAAAATGACATTAAGTTCAGATTGATTACAAGAGCAATTAAGTGCACCAACCATTTCAAGGTTCCACTTATAGTACCTGAATACTATCTGAGAAAGGAAGAAAAATGTGGAAGACCATGGATGTTAGGGGACTGTAGCTCAAAGAGTCAAATCCTACAGGGCATGTTGGTGTGCTATGGGAGGAAAACTGAAAGTATTGTGACATTGGCTTCTTGCTACTTTGTGTCTACATTAAGGCTGTCATTCTGTGCAACAATGGGGACAAGGCAATGGTCTGGAGGAGCAGTTGGAGTCCCAGTAAATTAGCACTGTCTGTTCACCCTCCAAAGTCTAGCTTGATTGACTTACTTCTGATTTTTCTAGAGTCACTGTTGGGGACCAAAGATGATAAAGAAGGGCCCAGTGCTTCCTGCCCTCTTGGTGTCTCCCGGGGCTTGCAGGCTAGATCCCTCTGCATCTTTTGCTGAGCTCTCTGGGCTCCCTGTCCACCCCATGTACTCCCTGTAAGCTTTGGCCCTTGCTTGTCTCAGATCCTCTGTGGCTCAGCTAGTGTCTAGTGCTGACTCAGGGTAAAGCTGTACCATGTCCTCCCTTGGCAGGTGCTGGAAAGCCCCCAACATTTTGCAGATCCTTTCCCAGAACAGAAGAGGAAGTTAGACGTGTCATGTTTAGAAGTCCCCCTAAAGCCTCCTGTTCTCATGAGTAAGGCTTTGTAGGATCTAGAGTATGATTCTGGAATTGATCCATGGAGCAATGCAAGGTCAAGAACACTGGGATTAAGGGTGTAAGTGCTGACCTTCCTGTGTAGTCTGGATAAGATAAAGAGCTGAAAAACATTAAGGGCCCCAGCCTGCTTGCAACCGCCTTTCCTCTTGCCATGAGCTGGCTGTCCTCCGCAATGCCTCTCTGCCATATACCCCTGCCCGCTGCCAGACAATTATGAACTGAAATCTCAGTGTGAGCCAAATAGACCTTTCCTCCCTTAATACTGGGGGTTGTGTATTTGAGAGTTAGCAATTTGAATTTGTGACCCAAAAAACTGAAAGTAAAGCTAACTGCTTGAACTTATTGATTCAACACTTACTTCTATACAAAACTCTGAGACTTCCCTCAGCTAATTTTCTTCTTCAAATTTTTTTAATTATGGAAATTTTCAAATACGGTAAAATAGAGAAAAGTATAATTAACCCCCAAGTGCCCATCATGTGCAGTTTTAACCATAGCCAACATTTTGTGTATTGTGTTTTGTCTGTGTTAGGCAAAAGGAAAAGAAACAGAGGTGCGACCTGTTAGGGCAGGTTTATTTCAGAACAAACCTGAGAGGCACTGTTCCAGCACTAGAGATGGGCTGCTCTACAGGCTATAAGGATTTTTTACAGGGTCATGGGTGTAAGATGTGGAAGGGGGGAGTTCATTCAGGACAAAGGTTGAGAACACATGGGCAGTTGCAATTATTTGTCAAGCACAAGACTGTCAGCGGATTGCAGCTATGATCAGTGGGCCTTATTGGCCCATGCTGATACCGTTGTGATAGGTTCACAAGGGCAGCATGGGGTAGGAGGAGATCACTTCCTGGGTGAAACTGGAATCAAAGGGGTTAACTGTGCAGCTAAACTGCCTAGGAGAAGGGATGCAGCTGAGCTCCCTAAGGAGAGGGAGGGCTCTGGGAAGTCATGGTAGCAGAGCAAAGCAGACTGGGAAAGTCCTGCCAAAACTGTTTCTGAAGCCACACCCCACAAGAGTTTGCCAGTGCAAGGTCACCCTGCAGAATAAGGAGGCTATACAAGTAAAGGCAAGACTGTTCTCTGCTCTTGGATAGATATTAGTCCCCCAGGAACGCTGGTGATAAACCCACCCTTTCTCCTATCAATAGTCTGAATGGCTTTTTTTTTTTTTTTTTTTTGTCTTTTTAAGACAGGGTCTCGCTATGCAGTTGAGGCTGGTCCTGAGCTCCCTTTTGTAGCCCAGGCTGGTCTCGAACTTGCACCAATCCTCCTGCCTCAGCCTCCCAAGTGCTGGGATTACAGGTGTGAGTCACCACGCCCGGCTGAATGGCTTTGATTAGACCCTGAGCGGTCTCCTGCTTCTCGGGAGAGGTTTAATGCGGTCTGAGATCAACTCAGAATGGAGGTGGTCAGATGCTTTCAGTCTCTTCTGCTTTTATTATGTTTTGTTTATTTTTATTGGACTATTTTGAGATGAGAGAATAAATTTTAGGTTACAAATTGCACTTACACCTGGTTCCAGCCATGAGGGAACAATAAAGCCCTAGGGAGAGAGGGTGAGAGGGATGAACTCACTGAGCCTGACAAACCTCCAGTATGAGCACCAGAAAAGCAGAAAAACCATCAAAAGTAAATCCATAATTAGCTTTAAAGTATTCCAATAATAGGCTTGGCATGTATTTCCAGCACCCGGGAGGCTGAAACAACGAGACTACTGCAAGTTTGAGACCTAAATTATACAGCAAGACCCACTCTCAAAAATACCAAAAACAAAAAGCAAAAGCAAAAAAAAAAAGATATTAAATGTTTCCTTTCACGTACAAACTAGAACATTAAAGCATCAACATTAGAGTAGAGGGCTTGTGGGTTAGCTCAGTGGTCTAAGCGCCCACGCAGGTTATCCCAGTCAGCCACAGGGGACAGTGGTTCAATCCCCAGACCCACCCTTAAGGCAGCCTTAATCAGCAAAAAAGAAAAAGAAAAAAGAAAAAAGATGCTTCTCAATATTAGAGTAGAATAATACTCTAGACAAAAATCTACAAATTTTTTATGTCAGTTCTATATAATTGTTCTGTTAGAACTGGAGTTGGCAATCTCATGGAGCGATCTGCTTTCTGACTAAAAACAGTTGAGTCAGCCCTTTGGTTTGGTCTAAAAGTTGTCTAAGTGATATTAACTCAAAGCTGTATGCTTGTGTGTTTGTGTGTATGTGTTTTAAGCTTTTCTTTATGTTCTGTCTTTTGAGGCAAGGTTTCACTATGCAGTTCAGACTTGCTTTGACCTTACTTTGTAGCCTAGGCTGGCCTTGAACTCAAGGCAATCCTCCTGCATCAGCTCCAAGTGCTAGCATTTACGGGCATGCTATCACACCTGGCCTTGCGTATACTTTAAATGTGTCAACAGTTTGAAGTCTCTGTCGCAGCGCTATGAGGCTCTAAGATGGTTGCTCTTCACTGAAGGTGCAAATCCTGACCTGTAAGATTGTAGTAGAGCCTTGATGCAAACATTAGAGAAAAACTGTGACAGAACTTTAAAACTTTGTGGTTAATTTATTAATGATAATTTGCAAATATGAAAGTCAATGAAAGCTCATAATAAGAATAATTTCCTTACAGAGAAATCTAGCAGGGTGTGGTGGCATATATTTGTAACTCTGGAGGTTAAAACAGGAGAATCACATGGAGCCAGCTGGGCAACTTTTAGACACTAACCAAAGGGCATGGTGGTGGATGGAGACAGAGACATGTGCGTGTGTGCTGGCCTTCCAGCACATCAATGGAGCACTGGCCTGTCCCTGGTTGTTTTCTCTGACTCCTCACTACCATAGGAGAGCAGCTTTCCTCTGCTGTGTCCTTCTGCTGAGCCTTCAGCTATGCCATTTCTACTTGGACCTGACTATACATATGTGAACTGAGCCACCTGAAGTATTCCATATATTAGGGAGGATGTGATGTCTGTCTTCTGAGTCTGCTGCATTTTGCTCAACACAGTGACCTCCAGATCTATCCATTTTTCTCCTGTTCTTTTTTACGTTCTTTAAATATTGCTTTTACGCAACTCCTAGACTTTCATTAAGTGAAAGAAGGAGGATGCCCTCTTGATAAGAATCCATGCAAAGAGCTGTGCCAGAGTGATGAGGCATGCCCAACTGGGCAGAAATGTGGCAGCACAGGCTGTGGATCTGTCTGCCAAAGAGACAATCCTAAGGGGAGGAAAGGAGATTGCCCCAGGGTTGTCCAGAAACAATCCTGTTTTGTTTTATTTTATTGAGACAGGGTCCCGCTGTGCAGTTCAGGCTGGCCTTGAGCTCACTTTTGTAGCCCAGGCTGGTGTCGAACTCGCACCAATCCTCCTGCCTCAGCCTCCCAAGTGCTGGGATTACAGGCGTGTGCCACCATGCCCGGCCCTTAACAACCCTGTTTTAAAAGGTGTACCAGTGATCAGATGTGCCTGGGCATAAAGAAGTGCTGCACATTCAGCTGCAAGAAGTGCTGTGGGGTTCCAGTTGCTAATCAGAAGTTGGGGTTTGGCAGTGAATGTCCTGCTGACTGCCTTCCATGCAAGGAGCTGTGTGATGGGGATGCATCTTGTCCCCCGGGGCAGAAATGCTGCAGCACTGGCTCTGGCCACACCTGCCATGGAGACATTAAGGGAGGGGAGGGTGGTACTTGTCCAGATGTTCAGGTGGGGCTGTGTATTGTTGATTGCATGGTGGATGGAAACTGTCCAGCTGGGGGAAAATGTTGCAAGTCAGGCTGTGGACACGCTGTGTCCCACTTATCCCACCTCCCAAACAGACCATAAATTCCAACTGGACAGTCATTTCCAATTTGGAAATAGAAACTCCAGTTCCCTAGGCACCTGATTTATCCAGAGATCTTTAGTGAATTCAGGAGACTTGTTGTGGCAATGAAGAGAAGGTGATGCCCTGGGGCTTGTAATAGTCCCAGCCTTCTCTGCTCTGCTTCTCTCCCTACTGTAGCCTGGAGCATAGGAAACAGCCCAGGCTGGGGAATGAATGTCATTGAGTTTCTCCTTCAATAAAGGATGTTGCTCCAAAAATAAATACATAAATAAAAAAGTAAATTATTATATATGGGCCGGGTGTGGTGGCACACACCTGTAATCCCAGCACTTGGGAGGCTGAAGAGGGAGGATCAGTGCGAGTTCGAGACCAGCTTGGGCTACAAAAGTGAGCTCAAGGCCAGCCTGAACTGATGGTGAGACCTTATCTCAAAAAGAAAAAAAAAATATGGTAGGGGCTGGGAAGATAGCTCTGTAGCACAAGTGCCTGCCTGGCAAGTGCAAGGTCATGAGTTTGAATCTCGGTCCTGAAAAAAAAAAAAAGCTTTAAAAAATATTGTATATGTAAATTTTCTGTATTTACTCATCTGTTTATAGGCATCTAGGCTGATTCTGTATCTTGCCTGCTGTGCCCTGACCCACAATAAGCATGCGTATATTGGCATCTTAAAGTTTGGTTGCTTCTAGGTAATAAGGCTATTTCAAAGAAATTTACAGGTGAAATATATCAAAGAAGCCTATTTTAATGAAGTCAATGAGTGTTACTCACACTGACTGATCAAAATGGGAAAATATTCCAGACATGGTGGCACACACCTATATCCCAGGGTTCTGGAGGGTGGGGTAGGTTGAACACTGTGAGTTCGAGGCCAACCTGGACTACATAGTGAGTTCAGACACTGTCTCAAAGAAAAAGTGGGATAGGCTGAGGCAGGATCAGTGTGAGTTTGAGGCCAGTCTGGGCTACAAAAGTGAGCTCAAGGCCAGCCTGAACTGCATAAAAAAGACAAAAAGAAAAAGAAAAAGTTGGGGGTGGTGAATGCAACTTTTTTTGAGGAGGCACTCAGAATGTAAATGAGCTGGTATCTTTCCTCACACAGTTGTAGGCTGTGAAAGGCACAGAACTTCCTGGCAAGAGAGATTCATAGCTTAGATATAATTTCTAAGAGTTCCTTCTCTAGATTTTATTAATTCTTGAAGTTCCTTTTGTACAAAAAGTGGGCAGTTTTGGTCTTTTTAAATGTTCATATGTTATTAACAAAACTCCTGTGATGATATAGAAGCTGCCAAAATCACTCAAGGAGAAATAATATGATGGTTACAATAACTGAGTAGCCCATCAGATCTACAGCTGTTCAGGGTCTGAGCAGGTGCAAACCTAAAACAGAGGGAAATAGATGGGGGGATGATAAGGGGGAAATAATTGGCCATGGTTAGAAGGGTTGGGTTCTATGGGTTTTGAGCAGGTTTGTCATTGGTTTTTTTCAAATGTGAGCTATTGTGATGCTTAAGAAAAGCTGAAACTGTCTCTCTGTGAACTCAAGATTATTTGTGGCATGGACGGTTGTTTTCCAGATCCACAAGAGAAGGACTCCAGCTGGTACCAGCTCTCAGGGCACAGGCAGAAGACACCTGAAGGAATGATGGGCCGGAGTGAACAGACAATGGGTCCATGCCTGTTTTCCATCTGCCACCTATGAGGTCTTGGCGGCTCATCATCTCTTGCTCCCAATTCTGTTGGAAAATTGGAAAAGCAATTCTAGATCTTTTTCCTGATAGAGAAGTAGTGAGAGTAACTTACTGTGAAGATGAATTAAAACATAAAGTTGTCTATTCCCAGCATTTGTCTGCCTCCCTCTTTCATTTCAGCCACCCGAGGGATGTGCAGTGGTAGCTTACCACTCCAGATCTCTGATTCCCTTCTCCAATTCTGTCACTTCAGCCAGGTTCTGCCTCGATTTGGGGGCCTCCTCAGAACCCTAGTTTCATTCCTGACCTCAAGCATATTTACAGACTCCATCTAGAGTCTTGTCTCACTGCTGCAGACTGGCTGCTTTCTCCATGGAATGAACTAGGAAGAATCAAAGGCTCATCTTAGCTGTTTCCCACTCGTGATCTCTGTTCATTGACATTTTTCTTTTCCTTTTTTTTTTTTTTTTTTTTTTTTTTTTTTTTTTTTTTTTTTTTTTTTTTTTTTTTTTTTTTTTTTTTTTTTTTTTTTTTTTTTTTTTTTTTTTTTTTTTTTTTGTCTTTTTGAGACAGGGTCTCGTTATGTAGTTCAGGCTGACCTTGAGCTCACTTTTGTAGCCCAGGTTGGTCTCGAACTTGTAACGATCCGCCTGCCTCAGCCTCCCAAGTGCTGGGATTAAAGGTGTGCGCCACCACGCCCGGCTTCTTTTACTTTTTAATTACCCATTACTCCTTTATTATGATTCTGAAATACACTGGAAAACTTTTTCTCAAGTTCTTCATTTTTTTTTTATTATTCTTTTGATACAGGGTCTTGCTACATAGTTCGGACACATACTGACCCTTGTCTTAATCTCCCCAGCTCTGCGATTGCAAGAGTACGCCACTACCCCTGGTTTGGGGGCTGGCCAGGCCTATGGTACCAGAAGTTGAACTCAGGTCCTTGCACTTGCCTGGTAGCACTTGGATCACTGAACTATCTTTTCAGCACTTTCTCAAGGATTCATCTTTTAATTCCACTGAGTATTCATTATATGCTTAAAGTGTTTCTCTATGTCTGAACTCTTACATTCATCAGTCTAGCATTTGTTGATTCTTTTTGTTTGTCTTTCTCCTTATTTATTTATTTTTATGGCTTTTTGTTATTTTATTTTTATTTTTATTTATTTATTTTTAAATATTTATTTATTTAATTATGGCAGGCTCAGCCTGCCCTGGGGATGGGGCTGGCACAGCATGTGGTGCCAAGAATCGAACTGTGGTCTCTGCAGTTGCCTAAGCTTGCATGAGTAGGCACTTTAGACTGCTGAACCATCTCGCCGGCCCCTTTTATTGCTTTTAATAGGAAATAACATTGAGACAGTTTCAGCACATGCTATTAGGACAGCCACAATAATTGATACAATGAATATTGCTGTCCTCATAGTAACTGTTCAGTGTATAAGATGCAGACATGATAGCTTTTCTAAATACTACGGGTATAAATATTTCTTCTCATTGAACTAAGAGAAAGTAGTTGTATACATAGAGCAATATTCCATAATAGTAGTGGGTTATCAGCAGAACTGGCAAATGTTGAAGCTATTGATTTGAGCCTTTTATAGCTCAGCATACTAATCTTGCTTTACTTTTTATGCCTCGGGGTTAAACTTTTCTGCTGAGTGGTTAAGTCCAAGTTAAAGCAAGACCTATGTAACAATTTTCTTATCTGACAAGGCCAGTGAAATCCCCTCAGGATTTACTTTGAAACCATGTCCAGTGCCTTGTAGAACTTTTATCAGTGTCAGCCATCTGGATGAGTCATGGCTATTGCTTGACCAGTTTGCTCTCTGTAAAGACTGAGAGAATATTTTCTCTCTAGGCACAGTATATATCATTAATCACTTTCCTCTGTGGCCCTATAATCTCCTTGAACAGAAAATTTGGGACATCACTGAGTTATAGGATGTTACAGTACAGTTCTCTTAGGTTCTGAGTTCTTACTGACCTTGTAGGGCTAGGGCCAAAATATTGGCAATCCTTGTAGCCCTTCTTTTTCTCTAATTTTTGGTCTAATAACTTAGGTTCTTAACTCTCCAGAAGAGAAGCTTAGTGATACTATTACTCTATGACATAGGTACTTGAGCTTCTCGTCACTGTTTTTCTAAATATTAAGTGCTTGAGACTTAACATGGAACAGGTATTTTCCATCAATCATTAATATTCTGATAGATCCCTATAGCATAAAATTTTAAAAAACTGTTACACTTTTTTACACAAAAATTTAGAAATGTAAGCATGTAGAAAATTGCAGCAGGTCAATCTCATTCTGTCCACTAACTTATAATGAGAGAAAGCATCAGCATTTAGAACCCAAGTCTCATGTGGATTGCATTTCTCTTTGTATTTACTTATTTTAAAGAGAACAAAAAATAATAGAAAAACATTTTAGAAAGAATGCAGGACTCGGGCTGGAAAGATAGCTTAGTAGAGTAAGTGCTTGCCTGGCAAGCACAAAGACCTGAGTTCAATCTCTGGTTCTACAAGAAAAAAGAGAAATGATACAGGATTTCACTAAACAAAATAATAGGAATTCAACAATGGTCATTATAGTGAACCATGGTGTCTTCAAATTAGTTGTTTTGATAACCAGATATAAATATCAATATTGGTTTAAAAAGTAGCAGAAGTTAAAAATGAGAAGAAAAACATCTAAGCATTGGGCCAGGGAGATAGCTTAGTAGAATAAGTGTTTGTCTGGCAAGTGCAAGGTCCTGAGTTCAATCCCCAGTACCACAAAAAAAAAAAAAAAAGAAAAAATTAAGCATTAACTGTTCCATTCAATAGGCCAGCAGAAATCAGCAAGCTATCCTGTATATATGCATAAATACATATTTTTCCCTTCTGTTTTTGTCCTTTTCCTCATCCTAGTCTTCCCTTCCCTTTGAGCAGATTAAGGATATCTTTTGTCTCTATGCAGCTATTGTGCATTTTGCTTAATGAGGAATCAGGAGTTCCGTGATCGGAACTACTACTACTCATTTGCAGCATTAAACTCTTAGCTCATTTAAAGAAAATTGTCAAATGAAGAGTCAGTCTGTATGAATGTTAATTCTTTCCTGGAGATTCTAGGCTATTCTTTGTTCTAGGAGAAGCGGTGTTTGTAGTGTGGTCCTTAGTATGAGCTATTTTTAGTCAGAGGACCAGTACTGATTATGTGGGGAAGGAGCATGTGTAGGTAATTGCTGAGTAAGAGCAAGGGCCATAGCTCACCCTCTTAGTTTGGAGCATTTGCATGATATTTAGGACAGCCCAAATTTAGAAGATGAAAAAAATGTAGCCTAGAAAAAGGAAATTCCAAAATAAAAATATGATCAGTATAAAAGCTACATTTAGACTACAGACTTAGACCCTGTCTTAGTTACTTTTTACTTGTTGCTGGGACAAATACCTAACACTCAAAATGAAGGAAGGAAAGGTTTATTAGCTCACAGTTTGTGGAGGTTTCAGTCCATATTCAGCTGGCCCAAGGCTGAGTGGAACAGAGCAGAAAGCATCCAGTTCATGATGGTGGAGCAGCAACAAAATGGTGGCAGAGGTAGCCAACCACACAGGGCAGCAGAGAGCAACAGTTCTAGTCTGTCTCTCTGTCTCTCTTTATATTCCAATCAGGCTCTCTGCTTTAGGATATCAGCCCTAGACCACACCCATAGTCCCAGCCCTACTCAGACCAATAATCTCATCAGCACTAAATTGCATAATTCCAGTGACTCATGAGTCAAGTCTCAATCTACAGAAGTCCCTGCCCAATGACTACATGAGGCTTTAGGGGGACAACTAGACATAAACCATAACAGACCGCTTCTTCATTTTCAATCAAAGTTTAGTTTCAAATGATCTTCAGTGGTAACTAAACATTCCAATAATAAAGAGAAGCAGGTTGAGCCTATGATTGAACATAGCATCCTACTGACCCTCTCCCCCTTGCTGGGGGTTCATTTCTGCTTCTTCAGGTTGCAGAGAGACCCCACAAGAGTGAATGGGCTGAGTGGACACCAAAGAGACAACACAAGCAAACCACAGGGTGAGACACAGTAAGGGCCTCTCCTACAGTGGTCAGCATGGGTTAGTGATCATTGCTATGGTGGATTAGGAACTTGTCAGCTTGGCAGATTTTATAGAAATTGCTTTCTGACTGCCATTTTAGAAACTGCCAGAGTGAGTAAGGGAAACATCTTATAAGAGACCTCACTGACGCTTAGAGGATTTTTCATGAGTACTTTAATAATTCCCAGAGCACTTTAAAAAATATTACCTCAGGATGTCAAATTTAGCAGAAGAACTGAGCTTTAAGATCAACATCACAACTCTCCTGGTTTTCTTTACCTAGGGTGTAAGGACTGACAGGGATGGTGCTGTTTCGGATAAACTTTCAGCTAAGAGTAAATAATCAGGTTCACAAAAGCTGTGTGCTCTTAAGGGTATGTGGCTGGAGGATAGAAAGAGAGAGGCAGGAGTAGGGGGCTGGCGGAAGGGACAGGTAAAAGTGTGTGAGAATGTGTGATCAAGCTAAGTACTCCAGACCTTTCAGTTAAATAACACAGTTACAAAAATGGGGAAAGCAAAAAAACAAAAAACAAACAAACAAACAAAAAACCATCCTGGAAAAGTAGCCTGAAGAAAGGACAGCAATCTTCACATTTCAGAAATGGCAGTGAGGGCTTTAAGGAGGTGCACGGAGAGAACATAAGACAATGAGGCTGGAAACTCACACACAAAATCAGATTGCGGCAAACCACAAGTTAGCGGGTGTAATTTAAGAGTGGGACAGTTAGCACTGATGGAATAAAACTGTCTACAATTTCCTCGGCTGGAGACATTTCCTGTCTTG